>BPLS01027535.1:0-10072 GCA_019656275.1 Rhododendron kiyosumense
TATGTATGTATGTATATAGAAAAAGGGCATTACAGGTATTGAAAATATAGAAAGGATGAAATCATAAGGGCCAGAAAAGGGGAGGACGAAAACATAATTAAATGGTGATGGCAGGACGAATTATTAAGTCTCCCGTTCATGAATTCGAAAACCTATTAACTGGGACCTATATATCAACATCTTGCAAAATTATGACTCCGGGCAAGGCCGGTCAACGGTTAAGAAATTAGAACTGGGGATGGTGCTATACAAGGGTGCACAATATCGTGTTGTGCACATTCGAATCGTTAATCTCGGCAATGCAATCAAGGATTGCTGAACAATTAGACGGTTGAGATTACACACAGCACTGTGCAAGTTTTGAAAAAAAGGAATAGTTATGCTGCATATCATCCATCGTAGCTGCCCAGCTATGTGCCTAAGTTGTTGATATTTGCTGCTACTAAATTGGAATTATTCCCATTTATCCAAAACAACAAACCAATCATTTTTGTACTAAATGCAGGGCCGGGTGGCCTAGGTCCCCCCCACCCCCACCCCCAAAGGCCCAAAATTAGGGCCCCCACCATTTTAAGTTAGTATACTACACTAGGAGTCTTTAGGCCCAAAATTTGTACCCAAAGTTAACTTAATTGAGTGAGGCCCCATTTTAAAACAAAGCCTAAAAGATTTTTCAGCCCACTTCGGAAATTCCTGTGACAACTCTTAAAAGGAAGGGAAAAAAAACCACAAAAATGGAAAAGCCAAGTCGGCTTTCTCTGCCTCTGGTCTCACAGCACATAATTGAAATTTGAAAACCCCAAGTTACCCAACCCAACGTCGGCTTCTCCTCTTGCCTTCTCTAGTCTCTTTCTGTCTCCCACCCCCCCAAATTTCATCTCCTACAGTCCTACTTGTAGCCCTAACCCAACAAAGTCCCAAAATACTTTTAGCGCCTACCCTTGAAGAGGTAAAAACGTGAATACAAGAATCAGTTTTCGCGGCAGCTCAGCAAGAAATCAATCGACTAGAGTACCAGGTATGGGCTTTGGACATTTGTTTATACTTTTGTCTTTTGCAAGTATTATTTGTTTATGCATTAAGGAAGTTGAGAACTATTTGTTTAATTGCTTGAAAATAGGGTTAAAGCCATCAGCCGATTTAGCCGTGTGATCTATGATTTTGTGGAGTTATGCTCTTGTTTTTTATTCCTTTATAATAAAATATGTTGGAATACGGTGGTGCATACAGAATGAAATAGACATATAGAAGAGTTCATTGATAACCTAACATTGTATATATCTTAGTCTAATAAAATTTGCTTTAATATGTAGAACAAGAGAAAGTATGTTACATGATTAATAACTCTCTCTTTTTTCTCTTTTACCCCAGCTTATCATGAAGCTTAAAAGATGTTACCCATCTAGATATGAAAAGAGAAAAAAGAAGCAAAGAGTCAAAAAATTACTCAAATCTCAAACAGGGGCTATTGATAAATTCGTTACGATTGGTAAACCAATAGAACATTCAATTGAAGACTTGGAAAATAAAGAAGATGAAGGTTTGGTGAATAATGAAAATAAAAATATGGTGAATGAAGAAGTGGAAAGTTTGGTGAATAACTAAAATGAAAACTTGGTGAATGAAGAAGGAAATGGGAATTTGGGGAGTGGAGAAGCCAATCAAGATAAGGAGATGAATATTGAATGTGAACCTTTAAATATTGATGATTTGAGTAATTGGAAAAATATTGATAAGAATTTATGAAATTTATTAGTAGAGAGAGAACCTGTGAGAAGAGATTGCGACGTCAACTTCCAGATGCTAATGCTAGCCATTTCTCCTCCATTCATTACATTCGGCATTTAGCAAATGGAGAAAAACTTGACAAGAAATGGCTAATATACTCGAAGGTTTTGGATAGAGTTTTTTGCTTTTGTTGTAAGTTGTTTAAGCAAGAAGGAAATAAGACTCCATTGGCTATTGAAGGATTTAAATATTGGAAAAATATTGGTGAGAGACTTATAGGCCATGAAAGTAATAACGAGTGCATTACCTGCATGAGCAAATAGATTGAGCTGGAGAAAAGATTGGGAAAGAATCAAACAATAGATAAGAGTGCACAAGACCAAGTTAGCAAAGAAAGAGAACATTGGAGACAGGTATTATTGATGAAAATTGCTGTTGTGAAATTCCTTACCAAAGAATAATTTGCCTTTTCGTGGAAGCCGTGAGAAGATTTATGAAGAGAGCAATGGAGTTTGTTTAAGCACAGTTGAAATGATTGCCGAGTTTGAAGCAACAATGCAAGAGCACTTGCGGCAGATAGAAAATGGTGCTATTCATTACCATTATTTGAGTCACAAAATTCAAAATGAATGGATACAATTGTTGGCCGGGGAAGTCAAAACTGCAATTGTGTCAAGAATCAAACAACCGAAATATTTTTCAGTCATACTTGATTGTACTCCAGATATAAGCCATTAAGAACAAATGTTTCTTGTTTTACGGTGTGTGGATGTTTCAACAAGTCCAATTATTGTAAAAGAGTTTTTTTTGGAATTCTTGAAGGTGGATGATACAACAGGATTGAGACTTTTTGGTGAACTTCAAGAAGCTTTAGTTAGCCTTGAACTTGATATTGGTGACTTAAGAGGATAAAGATATGACAATGGTTCTAACACGAAAGGAAAAACAAAGGCGTTCAAACAAGAGTACTTAAGCTTAATCCTAGAGCATTCTATACGCCATGTGGTTTTCATAATCTCAATCTTGTGCTTGTGATATGGCCAACTCTTCCTTTAAAGCAAAAACTTTCTTTGGTGCAGTACAACGGATATATGTTTTGTTTGCATCTTCCGTTCAACGATGGGCTGTTTTGAAAGATAATGTGGAAAGTTTCACGGTTAAGCAATTTTTTTGGTGTGGTACAACGGATATATGTTTTGTTTGCATCTTCTGTTCAACGAAGGGCTATTTTGAAAGATAATGTGGAAGGTTTCACGGTTAAGCAATTGTCACAAACGAGTTGGGAAAGTTGCATTGAAAGTGTTAAACCACTAAGGTACCATGTTCCACAAATAAGAGATGCTTTAGTTATCTTGGCAAATACTACCACAAAGGCGATGGCAAAGAGTGAAGCTAAGTCCCTAGTTACTCATGAACTTGAAAATTTTGAGATCTTGTTTTGCATTGCTATTTGGTACAATTTGTTGTTAATACGAAACTAGAAATTTGGAGGGAAGCAATAGAGTTAAAGGGTTTTCGATTAAGTAGGAGTAAAACTGAGTGTATGGCGTGCAAATTTAGTTATACCAGCAGTGTGCACGAAGAAAGAGTGATGATCCAAAATCAGGAGATACCTAAGAGTGATCATTTTAGGTACTTAGGTTCAATCATTAGTGGAGATGGAGAGATTGCCGATGATGTGACCTTATGATCCAAGTGGGGTGGCTCAAGTGGATGAACGCTATTGGTGTACTGTGTGACAAGAAGGTACCCATAAAATTGAAGGAAATTTTCTATGGAACTGTCATCAGACCAGCGATTCTTTACAGAATAGAATGTTGGCGTATTAAAAAATAACAAGTGAACAAGATGAGTGTAGCGGAAATGAGAATGTTGAGGTGGATGTGCGGTAAGACTAGAAGAGATAATATTAGAAATGAAACGGTTCATGAGATGGTAGGTGTAGCACCCATAGAAGAGAAATTGAGGGAAAATAGGCTAAGGTGATTTGGTCATGTTTACCGTAGATCAGGAAATGTAGTAGTTAAGAAAACGGATAAGATAGCTTTGGGTAGCAATGCTACGGGGAGGGATAGACCTAAATTGACATTAGATGCTGTGGTGCGCAACGATATGAGTATTGTAGATTTGTGTGAACAAGTGGCCATTGACAAAGCTCAATGGAGGAGAATGATTCATGTAGCCGACTCCAAGGGATTGGGACTTAAGGCTCGGTTTGGTTTGGTTGGTTTATTTGGTACAATTTGTTGTTTGTTGTTAACTCCGTTAGCAAGCTCTTTCAAAGTGAAGATATGGATATAAATATAAATGTTGTTGTAAAGTAATTGAAAGGACTTATTACCTATTTTGAAAGGTATAGAGAAATTGGTTTCATGGAGGCAATGGTCGAAGCTAAAGAAAAGGCAAGTGAAATGAGAGTTGAACCTTCATTTGTTGAAAAACGCATTATTTGCACACAAAAAAAAAAACAATTTGACGATGATTTTAATGAAGAAGTGACCCAATCGGTTGAAGAATCCTTCAGAGTTAATTACTTCTTGTATATAGTTGACAAAGGTCTTTTATCACTCATGAATAGGCTTGAGCAATTAAAAGAATATGAGGCAAACTTTAGCTTTTTGTTTAACTTAAAAAAGACCAGCGATGAATCTTTGAAGACTTGCTATGACAATCTTGAAAGATTTTTAAAATATGGTGGGGTTTCAGATATTGATGGAAGAGAGTTATCTTTGGATTTGAAAGTCTTAGATGGACTGCCAAAGGAAGTCAACAAACCAATTGAAGTAATCAATCATTTGAAGACTATGGATAATTGTTTTCCAAATTCATAAAATACTTTTGACTATTCCAGTTACAGTTGCATCGGGAACTTTTCAAAGTTGAAACTGATCAAGAATTATTTTCGATCAATCATGTCACAAGAAAGCTTGAATGGGTTAGCCATGCTATCCATTGAAAATGATTTCGCAGCAAAACTAGACAATGGAAACTTAATTGATTTATTTGCCTCTAAAAATGCAAGAAGAGCAATGTTCAAGTGATACTTATTAATTATTGTACTGTAATTTTTGTGACCTGGCATATAAGTATTTGCAAGTCTTATATTTGGGACAATTTGTATCTTTTGAAAATATTTCATTTGTAAATGTGAAGGGCTCCAAATTGGTTGGTCTCCTAGGGCCCCGGAAAACTCAAGGCAGGGCCTGATCTTAACCATACACACCCCTTCTAATGACAAGAATCTTCATTGTAGGCTTCTGCTCTCTCGTCGAAATTTCCAAGAAGCTGGTGACGAAATTTCAAAAAAGCTCGAAAGTGAACCTTCGAAGACTTAGACCAAAAAAGATTGTCACTATCAGTTGTGTTGTAGCTTGGTCGAAATTTCCAAGAGGCTGGTGAAGTTCAGCTTTGAACCCAAAAGGAAAATCAACTATTTAAGAAGCACTTGTCCATTCAATTCTCGCACAGAAAAGAGTTGGAGAAAAAAGAAAGAAGAAAGAAGGAAAAAGAAGGTATGGAGAGTAATAGAGACCATCAAGTCATTAGAATAGAGGAGGATGAACCAAAGAGCGGCATAGAATCCTCGATTCGTGAAATACAGGAAACGATCAACAAGTCAGCGTTCATTATCATTCAAAGGAAGTTGAATAATATGAGATTAGAAGAAATGAAGCGTCAAGCGAATCGAAGTTATAGCTTTAGGGACTCTGTATGCATATACAGAGTCCCTCAAAGTATCAAAGAAATGAACTGCAATAATCCCGCTGAACCAGAGCTCGTGTCGATAGGTCCTTACCACCGAGGCAAACCTGCTGTCCTGGAATTCGAAAACTCTACCAAATTGAAGTTATTTGATTCTCTACTTCACCGTACAGGGGAGGAAAAGACGGTGGTCGTACAGCGCTTAGTTGATGCCATGAAAGAATTGGAGACGAAGGCGAGGGATTGCTACTCTGAGCCCATTGAAATGTCACATGACGATTTCGTTCAGATGATGGTGATTGATGGCTGCTTTGTTGTTGAGCTCTTGCAACAGCTTTGTGTGGATGATGTTGATCGAGAAGTCTATTATGCGGATGTCAATGATATTCATAGCCCAATTCTCATGAAGCCAGGTCTAATTCCAGTTCTCACGCGAGACCTCCTTCAGCTGGAAAACCAACTTCCCTTCTTTGTTCTTGAGAGGATATTCGATTTCTGCAAGCACAAAAGTGACAAAAGCGAGCCCTTGAGACTGACGGCCTTAAAACTATTCAGTCATTCCCTGCCAAGATCTGATCCTGAATCACTCAAGAGAGCAGTAGACTCAAATTACAAGGTCGAACATCTACTTCAATTGTTCCACTCCAGCTACATCATCCCGATATTGAATTCAGATAATGTGTATGGGCGACACAATGATCAAATGCGATTCATGCGACCCATGACACGTCAATTTGAAGCATCTGATCAAACGCAACAAGTGCCACGGCTCCCCTCTTCTAAGATTATGATTATCCTAGAGGTGATCATAGTAGTGATCCTGCAAATACTAGAGTGGCTCTTTGAAAAATTCTGTGATCTACTCAAATTCTTTCAGAACTTCTTTTTGACGATCTCTGAGAAATTCATGAGGAGTCTTCTCGATCTGTTTCGGAGGGCCAACGCCACCCCGCGAACATATACACATCACTATCACCCATTGTCCGATCAGTCAATGCCATGTGTGACACGGCTCCGGCCTGCTGGGATCAAGTTTAGGCCACGAAGAAGAACCGATAGCTTATTGGAAATAAAATTCCACAAAGGGGTGCTACAAATCCCGCCCATAACTATCAACGATGTCACCATTGCCGCCTTGATCAGTTGTGTGGCCTGGGAACAATGCCGCACACCTACCTCCGGATACTTCTCCGCATATGTTGCGTTCATGAATTGCCTCATCAACTCGGACAGAGACGTTACATTCCTTTGCGACGATGGAATAATCACAAGTTTCTCCCACGACGATCAACAAATTGCTCAAACATTCAAGGAATTGGGAGAAAAAGTTGCCTATAACATTAGGGACTGTTACCTCTCAAAGCAATTCGCAGACGTGGAGGCATACTATGGCAGCAACTGGGCAACTTTGAGACGCACATATTTCAGGAGTCCTTGGTCGTTCATCTCAGTTGCCACGGCTGCTCTTCTGCTCGGTTTCACGGCAATACAGACAATTATGGCCATTTTGAGCTACGTGAACCATTCATAGAGTAATGATACCAACTTAGTAAGCTCGGTTAATAAGCAAGCTGGGTGGAGGTGGTCGGCGGTGTAGGTGGCTGCTGTGGATGATGAGCAACACTTGGTTAGGATTAGGTTTGGGGATTTTCTTGAGTTGGGCTTGGCCCAAATTTTTTTATTTTTTATTTGTATTGGTGTGCTGCTTAGCTGTTTTGGGCTTGGCCCCATGGTGTTTTTTGGGCTTTATCCCATTGAATGGTTTTTTTTTTTCTTTTCGATCCAACATTTTGGTTGGATCTCTCTCCCCCTAATTTGATGTACTATTTATCAAGTTTTCCTCAATAAATTGTTACCAATCAAAAAAAAGAGAAAATACTGGGCCGATTCCATTTTTCAATTTTATAGCCCTTGAGATCCTTTCCGAATAAGTTAAACAGCCCTCCGGGTCCCTAAAAAGAAAAAAACCACGCGCCCAGTTTTTTTCCTTTTTCTACTCCGTGTATCTTTCTTATTTCTCACCTCACCCCATGTGCATGTGGGCACCACAGTGACCACACACTCCACACTCACACTCACTCACTCACTCACTCTCTCTCTCTCTCTCTCCCTCTCCTAGTTTTTAATTTTACGGAAAATTGGTCTAAAGTCCTTAATACGAGTCTAATTGGCGAGTTAGCCCACGTTAAGTTTGTATACGGTGTACAGTCCATTGATTTAACAATAATAGTGGCGAAGGTCCTGTAATGGACAAAAATACCCTGGGAATAAATGATCGTGCACCTCTCTCTTTCTATCTCGCCGCATGCCACCAACCAAGCACACAGCCTAGCCGGCTAGCAGGGGTGAAAGTTTCAATAATGCCAAAATGTCATCATTTTCCTAAAACTCTATTCACATGTCAGGATTTCTGACAACACAGTGAACACACTCTCTGCTATAATAAAATTATAGATTTGGATAGATAACTAAATTTGTTGGTTTTATTATGATTATACATAGTACAAAATTCGCAAACATAACCTTATCTATTGGTCTTTTTGAAAAAAGTATATAGTATAAATTTGGACAAATTACTATAATTGTTATTGTGATTATTCAGATAATAGATTTTGCAAAAATAACTTTACCTGTTAGTATGTTAGATAATACAAAGTACAGATGTTGGTAAATAACCATATTAACGGATTATTGCCATTATAAAAAGTACAGAATTCGCAAAAATAACTTTATCTGTTAATTTTTTGAAACGATATAGAGTATGGATTTGAATCAAAAACCACATTTGTTCGTTTATTATGATAATAAAAATTATGTTATCTGTAATACATGGTATAAAATTTAGACAGATAACTAACAAAATAAAGATTGGAACTGATAACCATATCTGTTAGTTCTATTGCAATTATACGGAGAACATATTTTGCATGCAGAGAGAGCTGTTAATCGCACCCCCGGTGTCAAGTCCCCCTGAAACGGGCCCGCATTAATTTCCCATTTTACCCCTGGCTCCACATGCTCTCTCTCTCTCTCTCTCTCTCTCTCTCTCTCTCTCTTATTTTATTTTTTGTTATAAAATTTTAAATGGTAATAACTTTTTTTTCACGTAATTTTTTTTAATAAATTTTATATTTTTGAAATCCACCCAACGAAACCTATCAAACGAGCCTAATATTGATGGTGAAACAATGTAAAAAGGAAAAATTATATTTTTGTGGTAGTTTAAACTGTCTAAAGAGGTTGAAAAATTAAGTATTCTAAATTTCAATCCGTTTGAACCGGTGGAAAGATTTTAATTTTCTAATCATTTTGTCCTAAATGGTCATAATTAAATTTTAACTCTAGGACTCTCGTTGATTAATCCTAAGAAAGTTGTAGAATCAAATATTTCTTAGGGTTAATCAATGAGAGCTCTAAAGTCAAAATTTAACTATGATCATTTAGGATAAAATGATCAGAAAAATAAAATCTTTCCAACGGTTCAAACGGATTGAAATTTGGGACACTTAATTTTTTAACTATATTTTTGAATATATAAATTGTCTAAAGAGGTTGAAATAACGTACTTTTTAAAATAAATTTAATATTTTTGAAATCTATTTAACAAAACCTATCAAACAAGTCTAATATTGAATATGAATATGAAATTGTCGTCCCGGCCGATCTATATTCGTTACTTAGTCAATATTAAACTACCACAAGTTTTGGTTCTTTGCATTTCTTGTATTCCTGGTAACCTTTTGATGATCTGTCCTAATTTGATTATTCTATTTCTGGATTCATGTTATTTCAAATTACTTTATCTCTTAAGTTTTATTGTTTTATTCTTCCATTATATCCAGATTTTTTCAACTTCTTATTCGCTCGAGCATGCATGCATCTGATGCATTTGGAATGTTGAACCAATTACCCGAACTTATTTTTTGTTATTTTTCTTTATTTAATTAATAATTTTTATACTCTGTATTTTTTCCTTTTTATTTATTTAAAATTATTTTAGTGTTCCGATTTTCAATCCGGTTGAATCGGTGGAAAGATCTTATTTTTTTTATCATTTTATCTTTAATGGTCATAATGAATTTTTGGCATCGTAGAATCAAATATCTCTTAGGGCTAATCAATGAGAGCCCTACAGTCAAAATTTAATTATGGTCATTTATGATAAAATGATCAGGAAACTAACCTTTTTTCACTTGTTCAAACAGATTGAAATTTGGAACGCTTAATTTTATAATCATAATTTTTAATATATAAACTATCTAAAAAGGTTGAAATCACTTATTTTTTAAAATAAATTTTATATTTTTGAAATCTACTAAACGAAATCTATCAAACAAGTCTAATATTGAATATCAAATTGTCATCCCGGCGGATCTATGTTCATTACTTAGTTAATATTAAACTACCACAAAATATAATTTTTTCATTTTACATTATTACACCATCAATATTAAGCTCGTTTGATAGGTTTCGTTGAGTAGATTTCAAAAATATAAAATTTATTAAAAACAAATACGTGAAAAAAAAGTTATTAGTATTTAAAATTTTACAACAAAAAGAGAAAGAGAGAGTGCAATGGCCGGTGTGTGTGAGAGAGAGAGATAGATAGATGGATGGCAGGATGGGGTAAAAGGGGGAAGGG
>BPLS01027535.1:10172-58252 GCA_019656275.1 Rhododendron kiyosumense
GTCATTTTGAAATAATACAGAATATAAATTTGGACAAATAATCATACTATCTATACTTATTATCTCAGATATGGGTATTTGACCAAATCTATAAGTTTTAAATCGGTATTCTATAAGTTTGATTTTTTTCTTGAAGGAAATGCATTATTGTTAGTCCTCGTTTTGCGAATTGGATAATCATATCTATTGGTTTTAATTGTTGCAATTATACAGACTGCAAATATTTTGGAAGATAACCTTATCTGTTGGTAGTTTTGAAATAATTCAACAAATAACCATATCTGGTTTATTGCAGTTATTCAGAGTAGAAATTTTGCAAATATAACCTTATCTGTTGATATTTTTAGTATCATAAACAGTATAGAAGATCTAGTACTTCTTACTTTGCAGAGACAATACCACCTGATAATTAAGCCAATATCATCTTCTCCGTCCCTCCTCTCTCTCTCTCTCCTCACATCCCAGTATTATCTTCTCCGCTAAAAATCCCAAACCCGTCCAAATGGGAACACGTCCGACGGAGATCCTCCTCAATTGATCCCCACCCATCTCCCCCCCTCTCTCTCTCTCTCTAACACTACCTCTTTCTCTTTTTGTTGTAAAATTTTAAATACTAATAACTTTTTTTTCACGTATTTGTTTTTAATAAATTTTATATTTTTGAAATCTACTCAACGAAACCTATCAAACGAGCTTAATATTGATGGTGTAATAATGTAAAATGAAAAAATTATATTTTGTGGTAGTTTAATATTAACTAAGTAATGAACATAGATCCGCCGGGACGACAGTTTGATATTCAATATTAGACTTGTTTGATAGACTTCGTTTAGTAGATTTCAAAAATATAAAATTTATTTTAAAAAATAAGTGATTTCAACATTTTTAGATAGTTTATATATTAAAAATTATGATTATAAAATTAAGCGTTCCAAATTTCAATCCGTTTGAACAAGTGAAAAAAGGTTAGTTTCCTGATTATTTTATCATAAATGGCCATAATTAAATTTTGACTGTAGGGCTCTCGTTGATTAGCCGTAAGAGATATTTGATTCTACGATGCCAAAAATTCATTATGACCATTAAAGATAAAATGATAAAAAAATAAGATCTTTCCACCGATTCAACCGGATTGAAAATCGGAACACTAAAATAATTTTAAATAAATAAAAAGGAAAAAATACAGAGTATAAAAATTATTAATTAAATAAAGAAAAAATAACAAAAAATAAGTTCGGGTAATTGGTTCAACATTCCAAATGCATCAGATGCATGCATGCTCGAGCGAATAAGAAGTTGAAAAAATCTGGATATAATGGAAGAATAAAACAATAAAACTTAAGAGATAAAGTAATTTGAAATAACATGAATCCAGAAATAGAATAATCAAATTAGGACAGATCATCAAAAGGTTACCGGGAATACAAGAAATGCAAAGAACCAAAACTTGTGGTAGTTTAATATTGACTAAGTAACGAATATAGATCGGCCGGGACCACAGTTTCATATTCATATTCAATATTAGACTTGTTTGATAGGTTTTGTTAAATAGATTTCAAAAATATTAAATTTATTTTAAAAAGTACGTTATTTCAACCTCTTTAGACAATTTATATATTCAAAAATATAGTTAAAAAATTAAGTGTCCCAAATTTCAATCCGTTTGAACCGTTGGAAAGATTTTATTTTTCTGATCATTTTATCCTAAATGATTATAGTTAAATTTTGACTTTAGAGCTCTCATTGATTAACCCTAAGAAATATTTGATTCTACAATTTTCTTAGAATTAATCAACGAGAGTCCTAGAGTTAAAATTTAATTATGACCATTTAGGACAAAATGATTAGAAAATTAAAATCTTTCCACCGGTTCAAACAGATTGAAATTTAAAATACTTATTTTTTCAACCTCTTTAGACAGTTTAAATTACCACAAAAATATAATTTTTCCGTTTTACATTGTTTCACCATCAATATTAGGCTCATTTGATAGGTTTCGTTGGGTGGATTTCAAAAATATAAAATTTATTAAAAAAAATTACGTGAAAAAAAAGTTATTACCATTTAAAATTTTATAACAAAAAATAAAATAAGAAAGAGAGACAGGGTAGAGAGAGAGAGAGAGAGAGAGAGAGAGAGAGAGAGAGAGAGTGCTCGCATGTGGAGCCAAGGGTAAAATGGGAAATTAATGGGGGCCCGTTTCAGGGGGACTTGACACCGGGGTGCGATTAACAGCTCTCGGGACAGAATATGAGAGAGAGAGAGAGAGAGAGAGAGAGAGAGAAAGAATGTCTGCACATGTCAGTGAGGGGAGAGGCGTGCGTGGAACAGGACCCCATGGGAAAATACTTGTGCGCATTTGTGTACAAAGATCTGATGGGACATAATCTACCCACATTGGACCAGCTCAGAAGAACACCAAAAAAAAAAACCCAACAAGACATACAGATCCGTGTCGTGTATTAGGCCATGTAGGCTGTCTATGTTCTTGTGTTGATTTATACTGTCTAAAGATAGATTGAACTTTTTTGTTTATTACCTAAAACTTGTGTGTTGGTTCCTCTTATTTTGTGTTTATTATCTTCTTCTTCCATCTATTCAATTCTTCTTCTGCTCCTGCTGTTCTGGTGAACAAGAAAACAGCGCGAAAGGGAAGTAGAAAACTCCCTCAAAAGCGCTCTGTACTTATCTCAACTGAATCATTTCTATTGATGGAGAACACAGCTCTAACCTATGATATATCGACTTTTCAGTTTAGGGAGCCATACATGTGTTGACGCGCCACTGGCACTAACACTGACACGGTTTCTGTTTCGGATAGGGCAATTTCCAATTTTTTACAAAATCTAACCACAACTAGGCAAATAACAGAAACAAACTACTCATGTGAACGAGTGGCATTGATTGCATAGTGAAATGATAAAACAAGATCCATGTAACACAAGTATACTTTCTAACAATACAAAAAAATTACATTTTACAGCGTTCAAAAAACGCTATGGAATGTCATAGATAGCGTTCCAGAACTGTATAAGCCAATTCTATTAAAAGTCAAGACTTTTAATAGCATTTTTCGAACGCTGTATTAGATAAGCTTTTAATAGCGTTTTTAGAACGTTGTCTTTGATAAACTTTTAATACCGTTTTTCGAACGCTGTCTGAGATATACTTTTAATAACATTTTTTGCATGCTAATTTTGAGATTCTTTTAATAGCGTGTTTTCATTGCACCACTCATTTAATATTATTTTTTATTGCATTCAACACCAATTGTAAACCAATTATTAGAAAAACACGAATAAAATCTAAAACTTCAATGTTACCAATGTAATTAACCAAATTCATTTAATCGGGCAAGTATACATTACACCAGCTTTCAAAACAACTCAAAAACACAAATTACATGAAAGGGTTGCAAGAATTACAATGGATTCATATAGTACCCAGGTGTCTAATGTTACCAAAGGTGGCCATAAACAAGCTAACCAACATATTACTTGAAAATTTCCTATGCTGCAAGCTTGTTGAAATTGATGCAATCTTTGAGCAATTTGGTCTCTCTTTCCTCCCAATGCCAAGCACGTGGAATTGATGCAATCTTCTTAATTTCCTGTGGTACAAAATTTTAGATCAATAGATGGGTGTAGAATAAGCATGATTCGTGAAAGTATTCATACTATAAAAGCACAAACATTATTAAATTAAGTTGATCACTACGGAAGTGCATCATCAAGATGCATAATATAACTTAGAATTACCTAAGAAAATTGCGCAGTACCTACGTAAAAGCCATCAAAGAGAAGTTCAATAAAAAAAACCTCACATAACTCCTCTCACCCCATTAATTTGTATCTCAACCGAACCAATACTTTATCAAAAGTATAGGAAACAGCAAAGCCAGAAAACGCTATCGAACAGATAGTGCTTGGGAAAAAACTCTATTACCTAATGCTATAAAAGGAATAACAAATGCAAGTTACAGAGATGCAAGCAAAAATGCCTTTTCATACCTTGGTAAGCACTTAAATCAAACTGATGTATCCTCACAATCTTCCTCTAACATTGGTTATCCTTTCATCATCATTGTCCATCTGCAAAATGAATACAACAGTAGGGTTCATTACCTGTCGTGTGTAAATAGTATTACCTTTATGAGTGCCATTAAAAAACTTGCACTTGCATATTAAATCTGTCGTACTCTAATCATCCACATAGCTGGTCTTTTAATAATGCTCCACATATTTCTAGAACTAATTCAAAGTATGTTTCTCCAACACAAACATAACTGGCAAACAGGCAGGGAACATCAAGGCCCATCACTGAAGGCAATAAACAAGATGGTGGATAAGTCATAATATCAATCAGGAAAAACACGAGCCAAATTATTGTGGAATGTAGACAGCCCGGTGGAGGGGGGTGGGCACCCTGTAACACATGCCTGGATTGCACCAAAACGGTCTCATTAGGCTACTAACAACAGTGTTTTTTGTATCCATCCTCAAATAGTTCAGATTCTCCACGAAAATGTCATATTCTTTAAAACATGAATCTGTAAAAGCAAAGCCTCATGTAGCTTGAACATTAATTCAACTTCTCTCTTTCATGGAAACTATAGAACCCACAATCATCTTCTTGTGCTTTCTAGGCAAACAGTAAAATCCCATACACTTTGTATTCTCTTTTTCCAGACTGAATCAAAAGAAAAGCCTCACATTCTTATTACAATGAAAATAAAAAACCAGATTTAAGTAAACCACACAGATCCAACAAAATCTCAGATCCAGGAAAGGCATCTTACCATATCTTAAACACCTTAAAATTGGTAAAGCAAGCAATAAAGATAGCCAATGTCCTAAGTCCTAACTATATCTCAGCTAACAAGGTACTATTTCCTTGTACCAACAACTAGAATATCCTATTCCAGCAGTTCACCAATATTTGCAGCTAGCAAAACCATTTTTAGCATTTACCATCAAAGTCCTATACTTAATTTATAGTCTCTGCTACTTATTTTACAGTTCCAGCAACAAATTTTCAACCATCATTCAATTAACCATATTGTCAAGACCAAACAAAGACTATAGACTGAAAAGTGATTTCGACCAGTAAAGTACTGAAAGTAGACGTGAAGAGGTTTGGAAGAAGAAAGGTCAACTTGAATCAAGCAAGCAAGGTGAAGAGAGGGCCATGGTAAATCTTGTGAATAATGAACCAGTTAAATCCATCCAAGTTCAAACAGTGGGCAATGGTTGGCTATTCAGAAGTGCAATTGGCAAATTGAGGAGATTAATCTCAGCTCAGGAAATGAAGGTTCTGTTCAAAAGAGAGAATATTGAAAACGTTCAAGTAAGACCTATGGGTGTAAGATTTCTGATTTTAACCTTTCAAAATGAGGAATCCAGAAATGAAGTTATAAAGAAAAAATGGCAAATGGGATGGTTTGAAGAGATCAGCCCCTGGAATGGTGAATCAGCTAAACAAGAAAGATTTGTATGGGTGTTTCTTTCCGAAATGTAACAATTGGCCTAGGAACAGCGAGTAGTGCAATTCTAGGCCTGATGCGGGCGTGCCAGGGCAGGTTTGCTGCCCAAATTCGTATTAAGGCCTAGATGCCTCAATCTGACTTCGTACAGACCATTGCGTACGGCCTAAGGGGTGAGGCCGTATGGAGGTTCGTGGTTTGCCTTGTCGGGCTAAGGACTTAATATTTCCTAATCGTGTGAAAAATAGAAAGAAAGGAAGAGCAAGGCCTAAAACAGAAATAAAAGGACTTTATTAACGGTTTAACAAAGTCTGGTTACAAGGAAATGAAAGGAAATAAAATCTAGGCTTGACTAGATTGAACGGGAAAGATAAAATACTTTGCGGGAATGTAAAGATGATTGAAAAATAATTTGGGTAAGCCGTGGGCTTGTTTGGTCATGGACCGAAAGATAAAAGATAATTGAAATGTAAATTGGGTAAGCCGGAGGCTTTATGGTCGTGGACCTTGGCCAAGGCCTCCAAAACTGGGATTTATAGGAGTCACAGGCCTTGAGCTGCTTCAAAATGCTCCAATGCATGGTCGCCATGTGGCCTTCTAGCAAAGGTCTAGGCTTTGAGCAGCTTCAAAATGGTCCAATGAGGGGTGTTCTCTGAGCAAAACGTGCCTTTTACTCCAAGGAAATGGTAAAGGCCTGAAAAGCCCTTCTTTTCTGCATAAAACTTTGTAAAAGAGTAGAAGGAACTTCTGCATCCAGGCCTTTGAGCTGCTTGTGAGCAGCTTGCTTAGGTCTGGATGAATCACTATCCAACAGCTCCAAGGGGTTGCATGTACGCCACCTGTCCTTGGTCTTGCTTTATGCTGAAGGATGGGGGTCCGCTCAGACCTTGAGCTGCTTGTAAGCAGCTTATCCAGGTCTGCCCAGTAAGAACATTCTAGGCCTTTGAGCTGCTTGTGCAGGCCTAAGCTGCTTGTGAGCTGCTTGGGATGTCTCCATGCATGGCTGCCACGTGTCTTGGTCTAGTTGAGTTGTTTGCATGCATGGATGCTTGTAAAAAAGGGATATTTGGGCCCACCAAGGCCAAAAACGCAGGCCTGGTTGAGCTGCTTGTGAGCAGCTTGGCCTTTGAGCTGCTTGTGAGCAGCTTAGCCCTTGAGCTGCTTGAGCAGCTTGCTAGGGAGGAGCTTCTAGGCCTTTGAGCTGCTTGTGAGCAGCTTGGTTACTAAGCATGACTAAGCAGCTTATGGCCTTCTTGACTTGGTCAGTTTTAGGCCTAAATAAATCCGAAAAACTGGGCCTAGACCTGAAAAACGGATCTTGGCCTTATTGGGCTAGATAGGCCTGAAAAACTAGTATGGGCTCTGATTAGTTGGGCCGAGGCTTGAAAATGGGCCTAGATCTAAAAATCAATTTGGGCCTTAACTAATTAGGCCATGCTCCAAATATTAATGTGGCCTGATCAATTTTCAAACTCTCTCCTTCCTTTCCAAACTTAATTTGGCCTAATTGTGGCCACTTTAAATTCTTCCAGAGGCCCAATTTTGCAGGTGACCGATTTTTAAGGCTTCTCAAGGCCTGAAACCATCATTCAAGGCCTTCTTTTAACCAATAAATTGATTTTCTGAATTTTTGCCAAAAATGGGTGTAAACAATGGGCAGCTTGCTTTGGTATGCCCCTTAAGGCTTGGAATGTTCCTTCCTTTAAAGCAATAGCCAGTAATTGGGGTCATTTTATCAAAGTGGATGATAGCACACTGAAAGAAGCCTCTTTTGATAAAGGTAGATTTCTTATCGCTATTGAAATTTCTAAAAAGATTGAAGGTGAAGTTCAAGTGATTGTTGATGGTTCTAAGTATATGGTTAGAGTGTAAGAAGAAGATTCGTTCAGGGTAGTTACATCAAGCTCACAGTTCTCAAGTTCTGGTCCAAGGCCTGCAGGGGAAGAAGATGATGACGTGGACAGAACAAATGATGAGGTGGATACTATTCAAATTCCTATCAGGGTCTGGACTCTTTTGTTCAAGACTCACAAAGCCCATCACAAGTAGAAAGTCAAGCCTTGGAGAGTACTAACAAAGCCCAAGTCAGTGAAGCCCAAGAAGAAATAAGAGGAAATGATTTAGTAAGACAACAGGAGGAAATGGAAAGGACTGCAATGTTGACATACGGCCCAGTGGTGATTGAAAGACCTTCTCAAGTGCCAGGAATTGAACTAGAAGTGGGTCTAAACTCAAGAAATATCAGGAAAACAGTTAGAAGCCAAATGTATGAAGAATGCATGAGTTCTAATGGTGTTAATTTTGATGATGAAACGTACATCAGTACCTCACAGGAGCAACTACAAAATGTACATCAGTACCTCACAGGAGGTACTACATCAGTATCCAACCAAATTGCTTGCTGCATGAGATGCCATTGGTACAAATAGACTCGAGGATAGTATTGTCGCAAAAGCATAGACAAACCCAATAAATGTTGCCCTGAAAAATATTTAACATAAATCAATAACTCTGTTTAATGGTTCATCAAACAATTTCTCAAACAATTTCAAATTGTCTTCTGTCCTTGAGTTCAAAAAGATGGACAAAGAAACACAACTTTCGGAAATGTCACTTCACTGAAATCCCCAGTAGTTATCAACTGACTGGAATCCCTACGGAGTTTATAAAAAGTTTAGCTGGGAAACTAATGAAGCTTAAACAATATTAGTGGCTTGCATGTTGGAGGAGATGACTGCTTATAGAAATGCATACAAAAAATTTGCAGAGTACTTCATCAATCAAGCATCAAGTCAAGGAAGATATGAGTACCAAATTGCAAAAGAGTATTTTCGGCCACTTCCCAAGTGCAAAAAAACAGAAAAGAGCAGCCACCAGCAAGACACAATATGTGCCATCTGGGACTTGAACTGAGCATTACGCATATGTGCCTTTTCCAAATCCTGTTACAGAGCCACTTGGCTACTCACTGATAATACAGGATGAACATCCTGCACATTGCAAGTATATAATTTCATCTCTAGCATAGAGTATGCATAGGGTTCAAAAAGAAAGTGTCCATGTTCACTTTTTCATATATAAGTCATGTGCGCCATTGTATGATCTATGATTCATACATATTTTTTTGTGCTTAACATTAATTTCCTGCACCTAATCCATATCTATCGTTCTATGCTTCACAGTTTCCATACAAAAGTAAAGTTCTATTTTTTTGAGTACCAAACCTCACATTCAATTTCTTTAACTCCTTTACATGAATCCTAGTAGAAAAAGAAAGAAAGAAACAAAGAATATATATTTGTTGGAGCGTACCCACCAAATAAATTACTCTAATTATGTGATGCTGCTGCAAAACTTTTAGGGAGTATGGTCCAAATCTGATACTACTATCAATCTGTTTGGGGTGTGGTCCAAATGTTATACTACAACTGCTGCTGTTAGGGAGTTGTCTAAATCTGTTGCTACTATGATATCTGCCTCCACCTGACTGTTGTTGTCACAAAGGGTTTGGTTTTTTAACTGAACTTGGTCAAATTGGTGATGTAGCTACTTATGCTAATTGGTCTATAGCCCTAGTCACTTAGTCTATGTCCTTTGTTTAAGTTTCAGGATATTTCAATAGCAACTTTTCAATAACTAGAGAATTCAAAATGCTAAAGTAAATAACTTTTTACCGAAGGAGAAACAATGGGTGTAGTTGGTGTCCTTCAGTCGTTGCAGGATTTTGAACCTAGAAAGTTCAAAAAAGTTAAACAAACAAAACTTAGTTACTCATAGTACAAAATGACCACCAGTGAAGAAAATGATAAGCTACTTGCTTGGTTTTTCTTTAACTCGTTGACTGTAGTCTGCATATGAGCCATTTAAGACTTGAATTGAACATTTTCTTCATGTAGCTAAGCTATATGACCACTCATTTGTGATAATATGATTAATTTCGTCAGTGAGACTCCTTTTCCAAATCCTCTTAAACAGCCATGTCTCTGGGACCAACTATCAAACTCAACCCCAAAATAGACGGCAAAGCACTTAGTGTTGTAAGTGCAGAAACTATAATCCACAGCACCACATTGCATGCCTTAATTTGATTGCCCCAAGAGCCCTTATAGTCCCTGGTGACAAGACTCAGATTTGAGTTAGGAGAATCAAACTCCTGAAAAACGAAAAAAAGAAATGAAAAAGTAATGAAAGGGCATGGCTAGCTACCAACTAACTCTCACGAACATACTCAACTGTAAGTGTGAGCCTTAAAATTGGAAACAAACAGTCTAATTTGCAACACCAATACATGAAGTTTCAGTCGTTCAACAACACACATCATCTATCAGGTAATGTTTCCAAATTATAAGCACTTCTTGAATATGGAAAATTGGAAATTTAGAATTTTAGACAGTTAAACTGGAAATCATTCGAGAAACCTGAAAAGGTCAAGTTATTTATAAATTATAATTCACGAAAACGGTATGAATTAAAGCTAAATCGCAAAGGCAAAGGTTCTTTCACAATTCTTCAAGAGTATATTATTGCAAAACAATTGATATGAACAAAATGAAGAATGAAGGAGTCACCAAACACACAAGATACAACCACCAAATATTGTGGAAGGAAGTGAGATCACTGATCAACTATGCAGAACTCAATCAAATATGCTGAATTTCACCTATTTGCACCACTTGGTAAGGTAATTAAACAGAAGCAGCCCCCTCAAAGGAACTCAAATGTTTGGTTATTGAGACATATACCTTAATTCCCTCCAAATACATAGTGTCCTTCAAGAATGCAATGAAAACGAAAATATGGAAAGTTAATGACTTATAGTAGCTGTGGATCAAGAAAATAGAAGATTAAGCACGCGTATCGGGCCTCATTAAATGCATTGACTCACAAAACCAAAACTGTACACAAACCAAACCGTAAAAAACCCCAAACTACAGAGACCCTCACTCACTCAACAAAAAACCTCCACTATGTGTTGGGAATGCGAACAACTTTCACCACACAAACCAAACCGTAACATACAAAACCGTAACACACGGAGTGCTTTTCAGCTATATTATTTCTCTTCCTTTTTGTTAAAATTCAAAAGAGAGAACAGTACACCATCACCATCTAAACAAGTGTAACCCATATGCTCAATCTAACACGTTCGATGAAGAGAACAAGATACACTTCCAGATCCAAATATAGAATTTTGAGGCAAATACCGAATAGTTTGGAATGGGTCAACACAAAAGCCCCAATATCATTCATATGAATCAACTCAAAAGCCCAAATAGGGATAATTTGCAATGAATTAACTCAAAACCCTAGAGTTGTATTTGGGCAAGAATTAAGGAAAAAATCAAATGAGGCCTCGTGAGGACTCTTCTAACTGGCTGCTTGCTTATGCTAGTGCAATATGTCCGAATAGTACTTTGATTCTTCTCCGACGACGGGATGTGGAGGAAGAAGAATGATGAAAATCGGGAGATTCGTGGGAAATAGAAGTTAATCAATTGGATTGTAGGAGAAATACATAACAAGAAACAATCCTGCAGCTTAGGCTTAAAACCCTAGACTACCAGAAGATGAAGATCGATCCAGTTGGTGCTTCAAACAACGATTGAAACCTAATCTGCACCAGTTCGCACGAAACGATTGAGAACTCTAGTCTCTAGCGCCTAACTTTGGCGGAACCAATTTGATTTTTCAGCAAGGGTTGAGCACCTTAAATTTCCATAGAACACTGTTGAAGAGTTAATGAAACGCTATATTATTTAGGCGCGAGCGTTTTCTCTTATCCTTGTCGCTGAACACTATAATTCCTTTTCTGTTATAGCATTCCAAAAAAACCACTGTTAACTAATGCTATTAAAAGACATATTTGTTGTAGTGTAATGCTTCGCAATACTTCCGACAGGGAAGAATATTACCCCAAGCGTAGGGTTAAAATATCGATGAAGCAAAATAATCCGGAGAAGTCCGGGATCGTACCCAAGGGAATTAGTTTATGGCTCGCCTCGGATTTGTAGATGCAAGTAGGGTTTTCGACTTTTAGCCAGTCAACTTGGTTTTACTTTGAACGGTGGAATTAAAATGGCTAAATTAAGAACGAATAAACTAGGAAAAAGATAGGTTAGGTCTAGGAATCCTAGCACTCATGACTTGGGCTAAATCACATTTTTCACCAATTCACGCAATTTAAAATACACAATTATAGGTATCAAAACCGGGAAAAAGAGATTCGATTATCAAGCTAGCTCTAGAACTCATTTGGTAAACCCCTCATTAATTTTCAAATCTAGAAATTAAAGCATTATTGGTAAAAAAAACGCAATTTTTGCCCAAGCCACGGGATGCTAATCATCCCATGACCCAACCCTTGAAACTACTCACGCATATCTACGAAGATAAGAGCAAGCGAAAATTGACTAAGCATAATTGAAAAGACAAGATTAGAATTAAACTAGAGATTAAGATAGATCGGAAATAAAGCAACAACTTTAATTAAAGCGACAATATCAAAAACAAACTAATTAAGACAAAAAATTAAATAATGAAAGGCTGAAAAACAAGAACACTCAAGAACACTATTAAAAAGCAAGCAAATCTATCCTAGATCTAAAATTATACCAAAAAAACGTGCTAACTACTTCCTTGGATCTCATTACATCATGCATTTTATTCCCCGTTCGGAATATGCTCTGAAGATGCTCCACTATTGCGCTTGGCATCGCTGGCCACGGCCATACGCTGGCCACTAAGGGGCTCGGCATCGATGTCAAACAATACATCCCATCGATGCCGAGGTTGTTAGTGGTCTTAGCTGTAATGGGGCTCGGCATCGATGGACCTCAATACTTCCCATCGATGCCGAGGTTGTTAGTGGTCTTGCTCGCTGCTGCTGTCTTGCTCGGGCAATGCTTGCTCTAGCCTTGGCCACGCTTTGGCTGCGCCTCTTCTGCCCGGGCTGCGCATTGGCCACACCTTGGCCATGCCTTGGCCTCTAAAACTCCTTCTTAGGCGGTTCGCCTGCAAATCAACACTAAAACATTCTACGAGCAAAAATCATTAAAAACAACTAATTAGCACTTAAATTAACACTAAGCCTAGTTACTAGCGCACCCTATATTTCATTTCCGGGTGCTTATCATGTAACTACATCATTGGAATCCAAAAATACACGGGTAGACATAGTTTTTGAAAAAGTTGGCTCTTTGCTAACTTTTGCGAAATCCTGACCAGCCACATATTTTATGTAGCTAGTTCTGTGATTGATCGCCCTAAAGTTGTTGAGGTAATGGGTTACGCTTCATGGATTTGATATCTTATTTATGGAAAATAAGTGCAATGATAGTCATTTTGAGAATTCTTATTTGTCAAGAAGAAGTATCTAAATTAAACAGAAATATATATGAAACGAGGCAACAAGAAACAGTGGATGTCAAGTCTTATATTATGTTGAACACAAGCAAAACTGAAATGCCCTTGCCCTTTTCTTAAGCCCGATATATTGATTTCAATTGGCCCAATCCAAGAATTGGAATCACCACCGATAGTGCCAAATCTTGGGATTCGTCAAACGGCTAAACGCAAAATAACACAATAACACAACTTACTAAAAGTTATCATTCACTAATCAAAGCGAACGGTCATACCATCAAGGGGCCAAAGAATGAAAACTGTCATCACGAGTTAGTGAAATGGAGGAGAAAATTTGTTCTGGTAGAAAGTTTGTGCAAAGTGCAAACTTTAGGGATACTCTAGCATTTTCATCCCCAAAACACCTCATCAAAACACCACTTTCAAGCTTAACTAAAATAATTGGTTCAAATCACGAGGTCTGAATAAAACCTTCATAATGTTGGATATCTTCACGTTTCCCACAACGGGAGGATTTGGTCAAAGGAAAATCTTCCGAGGAGGTTGCTTACTGTGAAAAAGGTGAATTATGTTTGACAAAGGGTGCTTCGAAGATAAAGGGTTCATAAATGAGGAAGAAATCATGTGGGAATTCTCTTCCCTGGCATAGCTTTAGACGTGGGACTTTTTCCCTTTAGATAATTAGATATCCATGTATTTTGATATTGTGAAGTATCACAGATATCTGAGAAGAGTTTGTGAGTTTTAGTGGGCATACACTGGGATTGGGTGAGAGATTGTAAATCCTCCAAATATAAATCCGTTGCCCATGGGGTAGGCGATTTGCTGAACCACGTAAAATCTGTTGTCTATGTGTTCAACTGTGTGTGTAGCCGATCAAATATATCTCTATAAACATCACGGTTCACATGAGAGATCCCGCACTTCCTTACGGTGCGGGACTCCCCCTTCCCGATTGAATTTTGATGATCCGAGTCGCTCAATGTGTGCAGAACGTGATTTTAAGGGTACTCGCAAGAAATTAGCAAAAAAAATTATCAGGAAGGGCTTCAACCGAGTAGTTTTTTTTGAACCGTTCAATGAAAACTGCTCGGATGAAGTCCTTCCCGGTCATTTTTTTTTATTGATTTCTCTCGGGGACCCTTAAAATCCCGTTCTGATCACTTTGAGCGGCTCGGATCATCGAAATTCAATCGGAAAGGGGAGTCCCACATTTTAATAAAATACGGGATCCCTCATCGGAACCTGATATATATATATATATATATATATACAGAGCCCTTCTAATGCGGATGCCCGCATTCAAGCAAGTTGCGGACCACACCATTTCTCCCCTTTCCCAATTGAATTTTGATGATCCGAGCTACTCAATGTGTTCAGAACGTGATTTTAAGGGTACCCGCAAGAAATTGGAAAAAAAAATGACCGGAAAGGGCTTGGTTTGAGCAGTTTTTATTTGAACCGTTCAATAAAAAATAAACAAAAACTGCTCGGATGAAGCCCTTCCCGGTCTTTTTTTTTTTGCTGATTTCTCACGAGTACCCTTAAGATCATGTTCTGAACACATTGAGCGGCTCGGATCATCGAAATTCGATCGGGAAAGACAAAGTCCGCAACTTACTTAAATGCGGGCATCCGCATTAGAAAGACCCTATATATATATATATATATATATATTGTGTGTGTGTGTTTCTGTTTGATTCTTAGGGCACAACAAATGGTATCAGAGCGCTAAGAAACCAAAAACTTTCGAAACCACTGCCATTTTTGTTCTCTGCCCGAAATTGCAGGTTTTCGAAATTGCTCGAAAACTTTGTCTGAGCTTGAGTCTTCAAGGTTATACAATTGCCAAGTCTAGCTTTACTTTAAACAAAATCAGAAGAAAATTCACACCCCATTTCTACATACCTCAAAAGCTGCTGCAATAGGAGATATATTCGGTAATACACATCCTAAAATAAAAACATACCATGGTTGGGAATCAATTAAGTGATCACTTAATACGATGCTAGGATCTTTTCACTTAATATAGCTTAAATTTTTGGATTGGATCAAAAGTTTCTACAAGAACCAGAAAAAAACTCCTATTCTAGGGCCGGCTCTGGCTCTGACTTTTCATAAGCCTAAAGCAATAATAAAAATAGCGCCTCTAACAATGGGAATGCATAAACTAATAAAATTAGGCCTCTAACAACGGGAACGCATAACTAATTCAATCATAGGAGTGTATTTCATATCAACGAAGAACAGAAAAACAAAATTAGGTCAAGTTGACTGGGAAGAACAGGTGAAGAATATTGAGTCATAATGTAATTTGGCTTTTTGGTAGCATCTGACTTGTCTGCAGTCCAAAATTGGAGTCCAAAACTGGACTGCAGAGGTGCGGTCCAAATAATGACAACCGTTGGATGGTTCAAATTTGTTTTAACATTCCAGTAAAAATATAAGCAAATCTGAACAATTGATTACCAAGATGAACAGTTCAGATTGACCGCAAGCTAGATCCTTTTTGGTAATACACACAACTTCTTGATTACCCAAATTAACATACAAAATTGCAAGAACAGGGTTCCGATATATCTAGAAATTAAGCAATCACTAGCACCATTAGTAGTACACGATATGATATGAACATGGAAACTAATATTCAGTTCTTGACAGATAGAACAATAGAATGAACAACGGACCTTTAACTTATTCTCGTTCACCTCAATTCCGATTTTCCAGATCTTCTAGGTTTTGATCTCTTGATTCTTTAGCTCCATCAAACAATCATGCTTTTTCCTTTGTTTGATTGTTCAATATCATAGATTTCAAAAAGGAAGAATCCAAGGAGAGAAGAGGAACCGTTTAGATCGACTGGTTCATTCAGGGAAAAATAAGAAAGAACCCTTTGTAATAAAATCGCCCTGAACAAAACGTGACTTTCAGGGGTTCGGCTCCTGTCCAGTGCGGGTTACGGTCCAGTCCGGGTCAGTTGGCCTTTTCTGGCAAGCGTCGAGTTCGTTCAATGATTGGATTCGTCCATATTGTAGATCTCGTCGAGACGTAAAACCCTGTCAAAAATCATATCCATCCGATATCGTTCAATATGCTATTGTAATCAATTTATTTTGAAAAAAAAAACATACCTACACTGGATTGGAACCCCTTTCATCCATTTCTCAAAAATAAATGTGTTCCTATCGGGTATTGAAGAATATCGGATGGATATGATTTTTGACAGGGTTATGCGTCTCGACGAGATCTACAATATGGACGAATCCGATTATTGAACGAACTCGATGCTTGCTGGAAAAAGGCCGACTGGCCCGTATTGGACCATAACCCTCACTGGACAGGAGCCGAACCCGACTTTCAGTATATACTGGACTGGAGTACTGCTACACACAGTACACAGGAACAGGAGACTAGTGGCCTACTCTTTGGCAAAATAATCCAAATGCATTATTATTATTTTTTTGTATGTATTTAAATTTTTTCCCACGTCAGTTTTGGCGGTTCGGCTAAATAAGTCAAATGACTTATTTTTTTGTCCTTATTCAAATTTTTATCGCATTTGGTAGTTTTTCGTCAATTTTTTGGGAATTATTGCTTTGTCATGACGAAAGAAATCTAAAAAGTAAAAAATTACGCTGAAAACCTAATTTTTTTTAATAAAGGCAAAAATAAGCCAATAAGCTAATTTTTTCGTCTTTATTCAAAAAAAATTAGATTTTGATCGTAATTTTTTACTTTTTAGATTCTTCTTGTCATGAAGAAGCAATAATCCCCAAAAAATTGATAAAAAACTAACAAATACGAAAAAAATTTTGAATAAGGACAAAAAAATAAGCCGAGTGGCTTATTTAGCCGAACGGTCATGGCAAAATAATCCAAAGCATTATTTTCTTGTTCATATTTAAATTTTTTCCCGCATTTTTTTAGTTTTGCATCCATTTTTTTGTGTGGATTATTGCTTCATCACGATAAGAAGAATCTAAAAAGTTAAAAATTAATATCAAAATCCAATTTTTTTAAATAAAGCCAAAAATAAACTGATAATTAGCTTATTTTCGATCATAATTTTTTACGTTTTAGATTTTTTTCTTCATCATGACGAAGCAATAATCCGCAAAAAAAATTGATGAAAATTTAACAAATGTAAAAAGAATTGAAGAAGAACAAAAAATAATACATTTGAATTATTTGTCCAAAATAGGCCTAAGGTCTTGTCCCAAAAAATATGGTTTTGGGCTTCTCAGACTGGGCTTTGTTATAAATATGGACTTTTAGGCCATCTGATGAGCTTTATTGTTTTATCCGTATTTTTAGATCTTGGGGTTTTTATTTGGATGTTATTGTATTATTTGGACTTTCAGGTATTGGGCTTGTATTTGGACTTTTTGCCCTTAGCTGTATTGTCCAAACTTAGTTGGACTCCTCTCACTTTTCTCTTATCTTGTTGTAACCTTTGACAAGATTCCCTAATAATATTATTTTGACAATAAAAAAAAATATTTGTGTTTCTCAAAAGAATAACTAGAGAAAACACTTTGTAGGAAAGGTCAATAGGCGCGACCGTTGACCGTTTGACTATCCAATTAGCATGTGACACCTGTACTCGTCCTCGCGGGGTTGACGATTTGACCGACGAACCCTAGCTCGCCACGTGGCGCCTCAGTCGCGTGACACGTGGCCCCGCGCGTGGGAGCCTCGCGCTACCCATTGCTTTGCAGCGTCCATATAAAGGTCGCGAGCTTAAATTCCTCCTTTAAGGACAGAGTTATATTTATTCAGGTGGACGCTTGGCGCGGTCCCAATCTAATGAAGACAATAACACGGTTTAACCAAGGCACCAAAGAAATTGCCTAGACTCTTATGTCTGCTCCTGCCTTTAGGCAGGACCCGAGGGGCCCCTTGAGGCTTGGTAGCGGTATTGGCGCGACCGAGTAGATCACGACCTTGCCCTACGGGAAGGAAGGGGATCTAGTGGCTTGGTGGCTGTAAAAGAAGAATAGGATCTTCGCGGATCAAAGGATGCGCTTACCGTCATACTCGCGATCATCGCGAGGGTAACGACACCTCCGCGGTCAGGGGTACAGAAGGGACACGTGTCATTGTATCAGCGCGCCACTTGGTGCCCGAGCATTAGCTCGTGTGGTCTATAAATATGAACGTCTCTTCATTGAACCTCATAGATAGAGCACATTGTGAACAGTCGCTAGAGAGCGAAAGTTGGTGAGCACTGATTTTAAAGGAGGTCTTATCCTCTTTCAGGAGCTCTATTGTCTTTCCTCCTTGGGATCTCTGGGTTTAGGTCTCCACTGCCTACCCTCTCTGTTCACCCCTGCTCTTCTTCTTCACCCTTCTAGATCACTCTTTTCATCCCTTTCCATGGCTATTACAACCTCTCCATCACATCTATTCTCTTAAGGGTATTTGTCCACTCAGAAATCACGGACCTATCTTACATTGGCGACTCTGCTGGGGAGGTTGCTTAGTTTATGGTTAGCTTAAGAAGTGGTCTAGAAACTCCAGCTGTTCAACAACCTCCAAATCGCATAATAGCGACCATGGCGGAAAATCTGCTCAATACGGAGCCGATCTTGGCAAAGGGCGACGGATCCTCCACTCAAGGGGGAGACGCCACCATGGAAGTCCTTCAGGCTGTCCTAGATGGCCAAAATCAGATGATTGCTGCTATGACTGCTCTCACGGAGGCCATCACCGCAGCTTTTCTAAGAGCACCGGTGATACCACCAGCAGTCCCACCAGTAGCACCCCAGCAGCCCGCTGCAGGGGAAGTCCCAAATCCAGCAGCAGCAGCTGCAAATCCAGCAAACCCTGTTCAAAATACCCCAAACCCCCAAATCGGCGGACCAGCCCCTGTTACGGGTACTGGTTCAGTCCACAGCAGCCTCTCCAGGCCGAGAACAATGGCCAGTCCCAAAATCAGTTCCTTACTGCAGCTGATGTTCAAGCCCTCCTACTCAAAGAAAAAAACCAAAGCCACTCTTCCCTCCCTACCCAACCCTGATATCCAACCCCCGTATCCCATAGCCATTCTCTCTCTACCTTACCCAGAAGGATATACTCCACCCAAGTTCATTAAGTTTGACGAAAAAGAGGGCAATGCCCAAGAGCATGTGGTTCGGTTCATCGAAACCCTTGGGACCCATTCCGGTGACTATAACCTTCGCCTCCGCGAGTTCTCCAAGTCCCTTACCTCACGAGCGTACATTTGGTATGTGAATCTTAAACCTTATTTGATCGAAACTTGAGAAGAAATGGTAAACAAGTTTTACACTAAGTTCTTCCAAGTCCGCAAGAAGGTCACTACTTTGTCCCTCGTGAAGGAAACTCAGCGAAATGGTGAAGATATTATTGATTACATTAAGCGATTTCAGGACAAAGTTGTGGACTGCCACGAGCTAGTGGGCGAGTCACACTTGGTTGAAATATGTATTGACAGAATCCTACGCAACTATCGCGTGTTACTGGTGAACATCAAGATCCAAACCTTCTCCGCTCTCCTGGAGGCAGCTTACAACCTCCGCTATACTGTGAAGCTACCTCCTAAAGATAACTGGAAGTCCAACCGCTCTCTCACAGTCGCTACTGCCTCTTCTGTGCCACAGTCGCACAAGAGGCAGGGGGTGGTAGCGACGGCGGTGGTCACAAGAAGCGAAGAGATAAAGAACCAGCTGAAGTCCTAGAATACCCCTGCAGTATGGAAGAAGTGAAGGCGTTGGTGGAGCAATGGGTCACCGACGGTGTACTCAAGTTGTCTGTGGTTAAGCGTGAACCATCGCGGCAGGACCGTGAGAGTCCGAGGTACTGCATGTACCACAGGCACATGAAACACCCAACAAGCGATTGTTGGACCCTAAGTAGGATTTTCAAGAGAAAGCAGGAAGCCAATCAGCTGAGAGTTGGAAACGGCCACCCTAATGACGTGCGCGACCATCCTTATCCTGAGCACGAGCGTGCTGTCCATATGGCTGCTTGTTACAACTTCTTTGCTGAAGAGGATGAGTACACGGACGAGGAGGTCTGTATGACTTCCTATTATGATCACTTAGATGAAATTGCTTCTCATGAGCAGTCAAGGGTCATCCCTGACCCTGACGCTGCAGTCAAGGTGTTGCAAGGAAGTACTAAGTTCAAGGCATTCTACGACGCGCTAGGCTTCACAGCCGCGGCTAGAACGGAAATCACCAAGTCCATCGTGAACATCGCGGAAGCGCACCAGCAAGCGTGCATGGCTGCTGATGGCTCGGTGCCGCGAACCATCCGAGAAGGGGCCAACTCTATCACCTTCTCTGATGATGATCGTCGCGTCACATTCTCCCACAACAGGCCACTTTATGTGACAGCCCACATCAAGGGGGTTGAGTTGAAGCGAGCCTTCCTAGACGGAGGGGCGTCCATCAACATCATGTCACTCGCTACCTTCAAGAAGCTTGGAATACCAGAAAATCGAATCATAAAATCCTCTGTTGCGATCAAAGGATTTGGATGAGATAAGAAAGGGTCTTTGGGCTACGTGGTGGTGGACCTCGCGGTAGGTGCCATCCGCGCCGCGACGAAGTTCCATATCATCGACGCGCAGATGAACTACCATATCATCCTTGAAAGGAGCTGGATGCACAAATATGCTATAGTCCCATCAAGTTACCATCAGTGCATGAAGGGGATCTAGGCAGGAAAGAGGGTCACTGTAGCCGCGTTAGAAAAGCCTTTCGACACGGACGAGGCTCACCTGCCCGATGTAGTCTACTTCTCCGAGATGGAGGAAGAAATGGAGGTGGTGTCAGCTAAGCCAATAGGCATCAAGGTCCCAAGATGGGAGAACATTATGAAGAGAGAAGAGGGGGTCGCGAGCAAGTGACCCGCCGCGAAGGTGACACCTGCGGTCCCGAGAAAAGTTACTAAGATCCAGGAGGGTGGCAAGATGCTATACTGCTTATGATGGTGCACGGGGGTAACGGTCCCTCACAGGGTCGCAAGCCCCCCCACTGTGGTAGCAACAAAAGTCGAGTCAGACTTGGTGGATAAGCCGAAACCAGCACCAGAATGCATGCAGGATGGTTCTAGGCCGCAGCAAAAGGCCTTGGAGGAGATAAACTTGAGCGAAGGCGAAGGATCCCCGCGGCCTGTATTTATAAGCAAGGCGCTGGGGAAGGAAACTCGAGAGAGGCTGATCAAGCTGTTGCGGAAGTACGCGGATGTCTTCGCGTGGCACTATGAAGAGATGCCCGGGCTCGATGGAGGCCTGGTTTTGCACCATTTGGATCCATTCCCCAACTCCAAGGCCGTGAGGCAGGTGCAACGGAAGTACAACCCTGAGTTGGAAGAGAAGATAAAGGAAGAAGTCGAGAAGTTAAGGAAGACTGATTTTATACGGCCGATTCAGTACCCCTCATGGCTGGCCAACATTGTACCAGTAAAGAAGAAGAATGGGCAGATTAGGGTCTGCGTGGACTTTCGCGACCTTAATAAGGCATGCCCTAAGGATGAGTTCCCACTGCTGCACATGGACACATTGGTCGACGCTACCTCAGGTCACCAAATGTTTTCGTTCATGGACGGTTTTAGCGGGTACAATCAGATAAAGATGGCTCCCGAGGATGCAGAGAAGACGACCTTCTGCACCCCTTTCGGAAATTTCTACTATGTGGTGATGCCTTTTGGTCTAAAAAATGCAGGCGCCACTTACCAGCGCATCATGACTGCAATTTTTCACGACTTAATGCACCACATAGTAGAAAACTGTGTGGATGATTTGGTGGTCAAGTCAAAAGAAAGTGCTGATCATTTGAAGCACCTAGAAGAAGTGTTCGAGAGATGCAGAAAGTTTAACATGAGGATGAACCCGCTGAAATGTGCCTTTGGTGTGACAACAGGGAAGTTCTTGGGGTTCCTGGTGCACAGGCACGACATCGACGCAGATGAGACAAAGATAAGGTCCATCGCGGAGATGCCCGCGCCACACTCGCAGCGGTCCCTCAAGCGCTTTCTCGGAAAAGTCTCTTACTTACACAGGTTCATTTGAGCACTAGCGGAGATAACCACGCCATTCAGTGACCTGTTGAAAGGAAAGGCAGAGTTCAAGTGGAGCAACGAACATCAGAAAGCCTTCAACAGTGTCAAGGCTGCCTTAGCCTCGCCTCAAACCATGATTGCACCACAGCCAGGGAAGCCTCTCATCCTGTACCTGACATCGACGCCAAAATCCATCGGGGCACTCCTTGCTCAAGAAATAGAAGGGGTAAAGCGACTGGTGTACTACATCAGCCGGAAGGTTCAAGGAGCAGAGGAGAGGTACACCCTAGTGGAGCGACATTGCCTGGCCCTCGTGTTCACTGCTCAGAAGTTGAGGAATTATTTCCTGTCATTCCCCGTACAGCTTGTTACTAAGAGCGATCCTGTGCGATACTTACTGTCGCGACCAGCCTTATCCGGGAGGATTGCGAGATGGCTTTTGGCTTTGGCAGAATTTGAGATCATATGCGTCACTCCGCGCGCTATCAAGTGTTAGGCCCTAGCGGATCTCCTTGCACAATTTCCAAGCAGGCAGTGCGAGCCATTGGAAGAGGCGTTGCCAAGAGATGGTTTCGAAGCTCTCGCGGCCAGTCCAAGCAAGGCGTCCTGGATGCTAAGCTTCGACGGGGCTGCCAGGGGAGCGCATGTTGGCATAGGAATTGTCCTTCAAAGTGATGAAGGAGAAAGGGAGTACTTGTCATACAAGCTCAGTTTCGCATGCTCCAACAACGAAGCAGAATATGAGGCTTTGATCCTTGGGCTTTTAGCAGCAAGTTTTAGAGGAATTTCACGGTTGAAAATCGTGGGGGATTCAAAACTTATCATCCTCCAGACATCTGAGGAGTTCGCGCTTAAGGAACCCACCATCGCGCCCTACAGGGCGACAGTTCAGAAGTTAATAGGAAGATTCGAGGCAGTGGACATAATCCACAGGCCAAGGTCAGACAACAGATTCCTGAATGCCCTCGCGACGCTGGGGGCAAAGACAGAATTCGACAAAGAAAAAGTGAAGATCGAGATCATTAGAAGGTCGGAACTATCAATCATAGATGAGCTCGGGTCATGCCGCGAGGAAGACTGGCACGACCCCATCCTGAAGCAGTTGGTCTCTGAAAAAGAGAACCTGCCCATCGCGGAGGTGGCCCAGTTTACTGTCCTCCGTGGTGAGCTTTACTATCGCGTACCTCAAGGGTGGCTAGCGAGATGTGTAGGACCCGGTGAAGCGAAGACCAAGTTGCGTCAGATCCATAACAAAACTTGTGGCGAAAACGAGATCTCTCTATATCGCAGAGTTCAGAGGCAAGGCTATTATTGGCCCAGCATGAAAGAAGATGCCGCAAAAGTCCTCCGCGCCTGCCAAAACTGCATGTTGTACGCAGTAGAGGCAGAGTGTTGCCTCATGGAAGAGTTAGACTGGAGATAGGAGTATATCGACTTCCTTCGTGAAGGAGCACTGCCCTTAGATCCGAAAGAGGCCCGGAGGGTTCAGCGCTGCTCTCAGCGCTACTTATTGGAAGGGGGGCAACTCTACCGTCGTGACCTAAACGGAATTCCCTTGCACTGTCTGTCTCGCGAGAAAACTGAAGAAGTTTTGCAGACGGTCCACGAGGTGGAACATCAGGGTTGAAGGACACTATATGAGCACTTGGTCCATCTCGGGTATTTCTGGCCTATGATGGAAGCAGACTCGAAGCGACATGTGCGCAGGTGTGCGGCTTGTTAGAAATTTGGGAACCTAGTCCACGCGCCATCCGTGGAACTGCACTCCATCCGGGCCCCTTATCCGTTTCATACTTGGGCAATGGATCTAATTGGGCCTATACATCCGTCATCCAGAGGAAACTAGTGGATCTTAGTCGCTACTGAGATAAGCACGAAGTGGGTAGAGGCAGTAAGCTTGCGCAGAGCTACTGGCGCGGCGGTTGCAAATTTCGTTAAGGAAAACATCATTTGTCGTTTTGGTATACCCAAAGTCATCCTTTCAGATAATGGCACCCCTTTCATCAACAAGAACATGAAGAAGCTTCTAAAATCCTACTCAGTGAGTCACCTCATGTCAACTCCAGACTATCCCCAAGGCAACGGTCAAGCCGAGGCAACCAATAAAACCCTCATCCGCATCATCAGCAAGTTGCTGGATGAAAAAGGGGGGGACATGGGCTGATCACTTGGCGGTGGCGCTGTGAGCTTACAGAACTTCTCATCGTAAAGCTACATGTGCTAGTCCTTTCAGTTTAGTTTACGGGGCGGAAACTGTCCTCCCCGCGGAGCTAAGTGTGCCATCCGCGAGGCTAGCCCTCGCAGCGGAGGTGACACAAGAAGAAAGAAGGGCAGATCTAGAGGCTATGGAAGAGAGGAGGAACGCTGCTGCGAAGAACCAGGAAAAGTACTGGGAGTCGGTGGCCAAGTATTATAACAAAGGGGTGGTGCCGCGAGCATTTCAAGTTGGGGATTTAGTGTGGAAGTCTACCATCACGGTCATGGGAAACCTGGAGCAGCCGAAGTTCACTCTAAGGTGGGAAGGCCCATACGAGGTAATCAAGTCCAGTAACAGCAGCCATTATGAGTTAGCAATGGTCAGTTATGGTTTTAAAACCGGCCTCATTAATGCTAAGTTTATTAAAATGTACTTCCCATGATGTAAGGGTACTCCATGTATTTTCAGTTTCAAAGAAGGCTTTGTGTCATGCTATCCTTAGTTCATTTATGAACAGTTTTTTTTATGTAAAAGGTGGCAAGCAATATGTAATGGGCAATCGACGGAAAGTAAAGCAGACAGTTGTAATATCACATAACTATGTTCCTAAAACATAGGCATATTACGCATAAAAACTACTGCGAAAGTTATCAACCGAAAGTTACCACAAAAGTTACCACAAAAGTTACTACAAAGTCCTTCAAAGTCATTATATTACAATACCCAAAAAAAAAAAAAAGTGACCAAAGTTATCAACCAAAGACTTTCTTCATGAAATGATCAGTGTCGCAGAGAGGCACATCAACGAGTCTATCACCAAGACGGGCCTCCTCAGCCAGGCGCTCGTAAACCAGCCTGCGCTCCTCCACCACCGCTTCGGCCACAGCTACCGTGTCTCGTGCTCGGGCAAGGGTCGCTTAGGCCTCCTCCAAGGCCGCTTTCGCCCCCTCGCAGTGCCTCCAGTGCACGTCATTCTCGCGCATAATCTTGGAAGCTTCAAGCTCCTTGTACACCCACCAGATGTCAAAGCTCAACTTATCAAGATTTTGGACGGTAAGTCCGATCTCCTCGATTTGGCTGAGGCCCAAATGGCACACCCTTATACCCTTGATGTTCTGTAAGAAGTTGTAAAGGCACTCAAGCTGCAGCCGGCCCATGGTCAGACTGTAGAGTTCGCGAACCTTGAAAAATGTGTAGCGGAAGCGGTCTCGAACGAAGGAAAGAAAAGAGGTCTCATCGCAAGTAAGGCGGAACTGCCCAAAGAAAGCCTCGTTTGAAAGTACCTCTTCCTCATTACTGACTGGCGGCTCCACCACTTGTACTTCAGAATCGTCATCAGCTGCCACGTGCCCACGGCTAGTACCGACCTCAGCTTGTTGCTGCGAATCAGATCCCCCGGCTGTCAAGGAGCCCTCGTCACCAAAGTCACCACCGATGTACCCCACCTGCGGGGTCCCAAGAGATATTAGAGAATCATCCTGCAAGTCCGCGAAGACCTCCGCGGAGGCCAAATTTGTAAGCTCCACTGCCGCATCATGTGCTTGAAAGTGCGTGGTGAGGTCACCGGTAGGAGGGACATTGACACGCCTGTGGAAAAGGTCGAAGGCAGACTTCACCGCATCTGGTCGGACTAGCGGTGGAGGGATAGCCTCCGGCGCCAATTGGTTGATGTCAGAAACTGTGAGAAAGCCCTCCGTCGCGACCCTCCGACGAGGTATCAAACCCGAACCCTCATCATCCTCCTCAATTGCAGGGTGCGTTGTGCTGACGCCCAAGTTCTCACCAACACCTCCTCCACCATCGCGACCCTTATCATCATCGCCACCATTACCGGTGCCATCCTCATCATTTTCATCCTCAGCACCGCCTCCTTCCTCATCATCACCCGGATCCTCATCACTATTATCATCACCGCCGCGGTTTTCATCATCACCACTGCCATCAGCGTCGCTGTCTTCAACTTCCTCACTATGGCGATCATCGCTGTCCTCCGAGTCACTAGCAGTTCCACCAGATTCTCCTTCAGCCAACTCAGCGACCACCTTCTTACCCTCGACGATGGGCACACTGCTTGGACTGGGCTGTGCGGTGCGGGGCAGTTTGAAAGACTGGCTAATTGGAACGGTGTCATCAATGCTGCTGCCAGAACCTTCCTCGCGACTTTCCTCATCTTCCCTCTTTCTCTTGAGCTTGCTCGATGGGGTATGTTCCCCCCTTTTCACGCCTGAACGAGGAGCCTACAGAGCAAAGATGGACAAGTGGGAAAACAATTATGAAGCAATGGGAGAGCCAATGAAAAGCAATGAGAGAAGCAAGTCTCACCCACTGACGCGACGCTTGCAGGGGTCTCTTCAGAGCAGAAGGTCCTGCTGCTCGAGCGGGGGCACCCTAAAGGAAGAATTGGGTTCAAGGACTGCTACAGATGCAAACAGCGAGTACCACCAAGAAGAAATGGAGAAGTGCTATTCCGAAGGCTTACCTTTCATAGCCGCTTCAGTTGAGGGCCTTGCTACTGCGAGGAGGCCTGCTCATTTGCTTTCGCACAAGTCAGCCTTGATGGGATCACGGTTGAAATCGGCTCCGCGATGGTAACGCCGCGGCTGGCCGTGGGGGTAATGCTCAGCGAAGCCCAATAACTTTTCTTACCACGCCATCCAGGCTGTCTCGCCTTGGGGGACCTTAGAGACAAGTCGCGATGGTAGACGTCCGAAAGAGTTGGAATCTCAGAGTTGCCGCGAACATAGTTGGAGAAGGAATCAAGGTTGTGGCGCCAAGCCAAGCGGTTGTTAGCCGTAAAGAAAGCCTCCCTGTCATTCCTCGGGAGTACCATGACATTGAAACCCTCAGTCAGTTCTCCCACAAAAGCCCTAGTGAAGCGGCGAAGACTCTCGACATAACTCTTCAGCGGCAGTGCCTGACCCGGCGCGCCCTGGTCATAACCGAACTGCCGTGCTACCCTGTCGGGACGATACAGCATGGAACGTGTCCCTTCTGCAGACAATGCAGGAAGAGAACACGGACAAGCGGCAACAAATGCAGTGAGAGTAGAAGTGGAAACGGTAATACCTACGGTCTGGAAATCCACGATACGGTCATTTTCTGAAAAGAAGCTGGTAGGAAGGGCACCTTTGATAGACTCCGCGTAGGGTCGCGGAAAGAATATGTCTGCATCATCGATACGCTTCCCCCAGGACTTCGTTGAACTTACCCCGCTCCACCTCATGATCCGGGGTCGCGGCTCCTCACCCCCGCTGAGGTCCGCAGGGGAGGGCGCAAGACTCGGAAAGTGCTCGAAGCAGAAAGCCATCAAGAACTGCGTGTGCACCACAGATACCATGTCATAGCATCCCATATATCACTCATTGTCTGTGTGAACCTGGTCCAAGCGGTGGAACAAAGAGCCCAAGAAGAGAGGCCCAAGTGGAACGAAGTCTCCCCTCGCGAGACTCATCGCGAGGGGGAAAACAGTGTGGTTCGGCCCTTCGTATGGAAAGTCAGGAATCACAAAGAAAGACAGCTAGTAAACAAGAAAACCCGCAAGATGAAGATCGGAGTCGTACATTTTCCCATAGAACTCAGATGCTTGCCCCGCAGGAGGCGCAGTCCCGGGAGGAGGCAAGTCTTTGAAGAAGTACCGCAGCCAGCAACCCCAAGATGTTTTGCCCGACTTCGGAGGGCCCGTACGCATCCCTCTCAATCAAAGCGGGACCCATACTTCCCCGCCTCTGTGTATGCCCTCCTCAACCACTCCACCAGTCTCGCGTCCGTCGGGGAAAGGCTCGAGGGGTCAAGAGCCACTGACCCCCTCGTACTCAACCTCATCAACACAGCCGTGTCCCGTAAAGTGGGGCCACCATCTCCCCACAGAAACACGAAGGTGTGGGTGTCTTTACTCCAATGGGACCATGAGATCGATGTTGGTGTTGTTCTTGCGAATGCTCAGCTCCGCGGACAAGCAGATGGGCTCGAGAAGCCTTAAGTATGTGCACAAAGTCAGGATTGTTCAGAACCGACTCTACCCAGTCACTCCAGTGGGCCGGCGCCTGAGAAATGGCCTCATAGTTGACGAAACAACAAGGGATGTCCCCTCTCTCTACTCAAAATCTCAGAACGGAAAAAGGAGGGATCAAATCAGCCTCCTCGACAGTCACCTCAAGGGGTAGAGAGAGAGGATCCTTTGAAATCTCTATCTCCAGAACGAAGGCGGCCTTCCGCCAGAATGAGTCGTTTGGGCCACCAAAATACGGCGCTCGGCACCACTCGTCCGCTGGAAGTGCTTGGATGGAAGTCTGCAAAATGGCCTTGCTCCCCTGCTCCACGTCGTCTCTCACCATCTCAAACCGAGGAGAGAGAGAAAGTTGCAGAGGGAAGAGAGAGAGAAAGTTGCAGTCGGAGAAGGGGAGAAGGAAGAAGAAGGTTAAAAGCTTTGGTGGAGGAGAGAGAGAAGAAAGATTGAATCTTTGAAAAGTAAATGGGTTTTGTGGCTAACTGTGGTCATTTATACTCAGGGAGGGTCCCCCAAATCTCGAGAAAAGGACGCCATAAAGTAAAGAGGCGTGATGGTTGTAGAGATCCGAACAGTCCCGACCGTTACACGCACGCATGACAGCGTGTGAGTCATGCGCGCGTGGGGGGCAATTGTAGGAAAGGTCAATAGGCGCGACCGTTGACCGTTTGACTATCCAATGAGCATGTGACACCTGTACTTGTCCTCGTGGGTTGACGATTTGACCGACGAACCCTAGCTTGCCAAGTGGCGTCTTAGTCGCGCGACACGTGGCCCTGCGCGCGGGAGCCTCGCGCTACCCATAGCTTTGCAGTGTCTATATAAAGGTCGCGAGCTCAAATTCCTCCTTTAAGGAGAGAGTATTCAGGTGGACGCTTGGCGCGGTCCCAATCTAATGGGCACAAGAGAAATTGCCCAGACTCTTATGTCTGCTCCGGCCTTTAGGCAGGACCCGAGGGGCCCCTTGAGGCTTGGCAGCGGTATTGGCGCGACCGAGTAGGTCACGACCTTGCCCTACGGGAAGGAAGGGGATCTAGTGGCTTGGTGGCTGTAAAAGAAGAAGAGGATCTCCGCGGATCAAAGGATGCGCTTACCTTCATACTCGCGGTCATCGCGAGGGTAACGACACCTCCGCGGTCAGGGGGTACAGAAGGGACACGTGTCATTTTATCAGCACGCCACTTGGTGCCCAAGCATTAGCTCGTGTGGTCTATAAATATGAACGTCTCTTCATTGAACCTCAGAGATAGAGCACATTGTGAACAGTCCTTAGAGAGAGAAAGTTGGTGAGCACTAATTTTAAAGAAGGTCTTATCCTCTTTCAGGGGCTCTATTGTCTTTCCTCCTTGGGATCTCTGGGTTTGGGTCTCCACTGCCTACCCTCTCTGTTCACCCCTGCTCTTCTTCTTCACCCTTCTAGATCACTCCTTTCATTCCTTTCCATGGCTATTACAACCTCTCCGGCACATCTATTCTCTTAAGGGTATTTGTCCACTCAGATTCGCGGACCTATCCTACACACTTTTTCATAGTTTTCATAGTTTATAAAAACTTGTAACCAAACAAGTTTTCTTCATTAGTTTTCAAAAAAGCAAAAACAAAAACCAAAAATTGAATACAAAAAGGTTACCAAACTCCCCCCTAAGCAATCAAGCCGAACCGATTTTTTTTTTTTAACATCAAAGGTTAAAAGAATTCGGTGAACCAAGTGGTGCAGCAGCGAAATACCTACGTTTTACAAATTTTGTATGAGAGATAGTTCCACCGATGAAGGACTCCAGTGATTCAGATTTGAATTGAAGATATAGCAGAACATTGATTGTTCTCAGTGAAGAACAATAGAATGGAATTTTGATTACTTTGTAAATTCTTGTCCGTCTGATTACCCAAGGAAATTGTTAATGTATTTCTTGATGTTAAGCTTCATGTAAATTGTAATGCTATGGTAGCTTTCCTGTTACTGGTTTGCTTTTCAATGAGGTTCCCTTCAATCGTAAAAGTTGCAGTCCCTCATGTTCAAACTAGTAGTGAAAAGTTGAATGAGATGACTGGAATTGAGAGTGCTCTTGATCAAATTGAAATATCAGTTGCAGTCCTTCATATTCAACATTGATTGTTCTTTTTATTTCGTTCAATACCAAATTGGGTGTATCTATCAAAGGATCGTGCATTGCTCCACCTAAATATGACTGTGTCACCATGGTTTAACTTGGAATGGTGCTCTACTGCATAAAGTGAATTGGAAATGTGATACTGGTTTTAAAAGTGAATGAGTTATAGCCTTGCGGCTTCTACCAAGCTAAGATGAGGTTGTGGGTTAATGGATTGATTTAACAAACAGAGACATGCCAGCAAGTTTAGGAGTTACCAACGTGGTTTGTTGGACTAATAGGCCATATACAAATCTAGTTCAGAATGATTGGTTTACACATATAATGTTCTGTATCTTAAATGTCGTGGTTTCTTTTTGCTGAGGTAAATTGGCCGGTACCACTTACATTCTCATTGATCATCTTGTCAAAAACCAAGTTTTAGAGATCATTGGATCGTTGTTCTTATTGGTTTTAACTTCATTTCTTCTTGTCCAAAGCTTCGGTTTTAAATGCCCCGAGCCCAAGCAGATCAGTAAAGTCCATTGGCAATGAAGAAACTGCCTCATCACCAATATACTCTGTTTACCGAAAGCTGAGAGGATAGTATACAAAAAACCAAATGGATGTCTAAATTTGATTAAACGTAGGCAATTCAAAAAACCAAACCCATTGAAGATGCTCTAACAATTTTACATGTGCCAACTTCTAACAAGACCTGCTTCTAAATTCAAATATTCTTCAAGCATATTGGAAGGTAAACAAAAAAAGTCAGCCATTGGTGCTCTTACAAATGCCTACACAAATACAAATTCAAATCCCATCATGTCTAGACTTGGAAGGGCCACGGCTAGTTCTTCATGCTGTACCTTTGCACAGTTGCACTCCTCTTAGAAAGATCACCATCTTCCACATATGCATAGTACTTGAGGAAGAATGCAACAGTCAAAACCACCCATTCCAGGCAGAATATCAACACACAACCCACCTACCAAAAATCATTCCCAAGACTTTTAATCGAGATTTTGCTATTGCAGGAGAGCACTTATTGACTCTCTAGAAAAAATTTAATCTCTCATCATCGATGAATCTATGACCAAAACTTCAATTTAAGTCTTTTTAAACAAATTGAAATACTACAGATTGATCGTCGTCGTCCTCGCCCTCATCGTCGTCATCACTCCACCTAAAATCTTGCGAAAAGCTAAGAAAAAAAAGACAACTATTAAAATGGTTCATGGGCATTTGTCTAGCAACTGAACAGCTGAAAAAACCTTTTTCAATACATATATTCGGTGAAAGGAACTGCTGCTAGAAATAAACAGTTTTGATTAATAATTTTGCCGATTCGACCTTAACACCAAGAGAGAGGAGGAGTTATCTTTTGTGATCAGCAAGCTATAAAGAAAATGCCCATGTTGTTTTTTTAAAACATACTTCTAAAATACCCTTTTTCTCGAAAATCCCAACCGCGAAAAAGAAAAGAAAAACAGATTTGTGTTGATTCGAACAAAGAGAGACCTCTATTAGGGGTTCGTCGTTCGAGTGGGTTAGGGGTTCGTCGTTCCTCTTCTTCGACGATCTTCGTGGATCTGTTCGTCGGTCGTCTTCGTGACCTTGCTGCGATCGAGAGAAAGACCTTTGTTCGTCGGTCGTCTTCGTCGTTAATGACTGTGTGGGTTCGATCGTCATCGTCATCGGTTGCTGCTTGCTGCTTCTCTCTCTCTTCGTTTGATTTGAGGGAAGCGTATTGTGGAAGCTGTGGGGGGTTTTGCTTGGCTGACCTGGAGTGTACCCGCGAGACCATCTTTACCCGACCCATGGTAGCATTTTACCCACAATTGGCTTTTTAAATTCCCAGCCGTTCACACTACAAGTCCGCATTTTTTAAATGAAAGGTCGACCTTACTTGATGGTACTGTGTGTGTATATATATATATCTATATAATAAAACAGAAGGGTGTTTAGGAATATTGTTTAGGAATATTCTCTCTCAACGGTTCAGATTTCTCCATAACAAAAATTTTATCTACTCATACAAACAAATCCAAGGGTCCAAATTTCTCACCCTTTCACATACAAACCAATGGCACCCATAGTTTTCACTTAAATTACAACTGTCTGCCATGTCTTTGTTACTGCATATCGTCTTTCCCTTTCCCTTTCACGGTAATTTCAAAATTCAAATCCTCTCTCTCTCTCTCTCTCTCTCTCTCTCTCTCTCTCATAATAGTGAGAAACCCGACTACCACCACCCTCCAGCCTCCTCATTCCCTTCATCACCTGCGCTGTGCACAGTGATTTTACTGCTTCCATCTCTAGCTTGTCATTGTACTCCCTCCTCAATAACCAGCATAGGCACAATCGAATCCCTCTGGGTGTCTACCCTCCGTTCATCTCTAGAGGTAATTTTTTTTATCTGTAACTTCGTTCTTCCATTTATGCTCTTCATATTTTTTTGCCCGCTTTGTGTTTGTTTAAATGCATGTGTAAGATTACTTCTTTTTGTCCGTTCTGTTTTGTGTCAAATTAATTTGTTTGAGTTGTCAAATTGCAGCATCATAGACGTGACTCTGCTTGAATTTTATTTTCTAGAAGAACATACATTTCATGATTTGGGCTTCCTTGGGTTCAAAACTCATTCTGCTTCTTATGATTGATTGCTTTCATGCATGTAATTTATGTTAGTACATGTACTTTGTAAGTACTAATTAAGCTTATGCTTGCAACCTAATCCTTGAACGGAATTTTTAAGAATTTATAAATGTGAAATAAAAACAAAAGCTTAAGCTTAAGCCTAAAATTTTGTATGCACTGAATTTCAAAGTGCTAGCCAGCAATTTAAGGAATTTGGCGAAGAGCGGCATAGTTTGACGTGGTAATTATTTGTTCAGTTTCACGCCAGGTTATGCGAGGAGCCTTTATGCTCAGGAAAGAAGAGAAGTTTTGTCTTCCTTTTTCTTTTCTTTTGTTTCTTATTCTTTGGCTAAACTAATCAATCTCGGTTCTTAAGAATTATAAAAGAAAAAAAAAAAAACTTTGGGTGTATGGGTTTGAATTGAATTGTTTCAGCACCTCCTAGAAATCTCGAACATTGGCATTTTCTCTTATGCCTATTCTTTTGACGTTTCCATTATATGTTCCAGCTATGTTATCCTAGCTAACCAAATCGAATTTTGATCATTGATTTAAGTCAGCAAAGGAAAACATGGAATACAATATTTGAACTATTAGTATTTGTGTGCATGTATACAAAGAAGAGGATGACAAAATGCGGACAACTGCTGCAAATATTGCAGCTTGAGCAGCAGTTGGAGGAGCTGATATGCTCTCAAAATGGCAGCTAATGGCTGAGCAGGTGCGCCAAAAATGTGGAGGAGGTGATGTATTGTCTGGTTCTCAACCAAAAACTTTGTTGTTGTATGTTTTGGTCTCCATTTTTTGTTTTCACCTGGAGATTAATATTTTCTTTTGTTCGTTTTGAATAGTGTATTCATGTTTAATGTCAAGTAATCTTTTTCTTTGATAACTGAGTTCTTTTGTGGGTGTCTTTTTGCATATGTTCATTCTCTGATGGCTGAGGCATATGATGTGTCTAATTTGTTTGGTGTTTTTTCTGGACTTATAGCAGAAGGGGCATATGATGGGGTTGCTAGCCTTTCATACTTTGCAAAATCTGCTAACCATTTCCTTCTCCCCATTTGGCTACTAATGCAAAATGGTAGCAACCACTGTCTTGGGAAAGAATAAGTTTTTGCTATTGGATTGGAAGGCTCTTGGAGAAATAAAGTTTTTGCGACTGTCATATCATATTGATTGTAGCTTCTCATTTCGATGCCCTTCAGGCTCTTATGAACTTTTCTCAGGGGACCTGATGGTGTTTAATTACATGATTCAATACCAAAATATTGCTGTGGCTTATGAACAATACCTTGATGGCTTGGATCAATACTGATTTTGGTTGCTGCATTAATTTCTGGGCTGTCTTTGGGTGGTGCTTTGCATTTTCATGTTTCAAGCACAGGCCGGGATGTGTAGTGCCTTAGGCACAGGCCGGGGTGGGTAGTGCCGTAGGCACAGGCAAGCACTAGTCTATGATATTGCACGCCCATCAATTACCACATTGTCTCTTGTTCCAATCGTGTAAATGAACTGGTTTTTGTTTCATGAATTATTATGCTTAAGTTATGTTTGTGCTGTGGAAGAATGTTGTTACCATTGTCGCTCTGTAATGTTCGAGTGATTTACGATCTTACAATTTATTTAATGCACCAACTTTATATCCTTATGTATGTATTTCTTGCAATTCCAACGTCTTTGAATGAAGTTTTTATTTTTTGTCAAGTGCAAGCAATTTGGAACACAATTAGAGCTGCAATCACTCCATCTGTTTTAAATTTTTTCATTTCTTGGTTAATTGTTTGGAAGGGTTGTAGTCAATAGGGTGAGTATTTTATTTTTTGTTTATACATGGACAAGTTATGTTAGCCAAGCATGACTCTGTTATGTTAGACAATTTATGTTTCAGTTATTTCTGAGTTTTATTTATTTGGATTTGGGCAAATCTTGTTGTACACGAGTACAACAAACAAGTGTTTGATTTGTGTCATTGGCTGCTGTTACTAGCAATTGAAGAAATCGAGTATTCATTTCTTCATTGGTGATTAATCCAAGAATTAAGTTTTAGAACAGTGCAAAACTCTTTAGAAGAATTGAGAATAATATTAACTGGTGAAGAATTAAGTTATATAACAGTGCAAAACTCTCTAAAGGAATGGAGAATGCTATAAATTATTCTAGAACAGTCTAAAATGTTAGAGAATGTTCTATATATTTCTAGAAGGTTCTAAAAGAAAGTTAGAGGGTTTAGGAAATTTTAGAGAATTATGAAATGTTCTACAAGTTCGTAGAAATTTAATAATTCAGTGTAACATAAGCAACTGACAGTGCGTAAATATCGAAGTAGCTTACCTTATTACCATCTTTTGTTGATGTAGCCAGTAGGCAATCCTTATGCCTTGCCCTCAAGAACGTCTCGTCAAGAAATAACAAAAGTCTACAGTAATTAAAATTGTAGATGCTAGCCCGAAATGCAACAAACATCCTCACGAAACATTTGGTTTCCTGATCAAAATTTATGTCAAACACACTATCTGAATTAGACCTCCTAGCCGCTTCAACCAACCAACACAGTTCATCAAATGACGTTGAAAAATCTCAAACACATCAGCCTTGGGACTTCTTGACACTAGTCCAAGCTCTCTTATAACTAACTGACATCCCATAAAATCTCTTCATCTCACCAAGATAATCAACTCGACACTTTTGATGGCCGTGAACGAACCTCATCAAGAACAAGCTTCCCAATGAAAAAGGAACTAGCACCTGAGTGTTGCACATTCAAAACAGATGCATCACAATCATGCACACTATTGAAGTGCCTAATGTAGAAAAAATCGCTGAGTTTGTCCACTCTACCATGCACGATCCATCTGTTTTAAAATTTTCCATATTCGACAACTCGGCTCAGTTTGATTAATTTACAATGAATACACATTTGTAGTACCTGTTAGGAAGAAACACAATCGACAAAAACTAGAATACAATTTCATGGATTATACAAGGTGAGTAGCCAGCTATAACAAATTGAGATAAGCTGATAAGAGAACCGAACCGTATTTCACAGAAATTTCTTAAAATATTCGCTGTCTACCGAGAGTGTTAAAGTTGCATCGTCGCCTATCTCACTCCCAAGATAATTCGACTAGAACCACAGCCTACGAAACACTACTGTAAGCTGCCTTGATGAGCAAATTAATCATATGGATATGTCTCTCTCACGCAATGAATAAAGCTCAAAAAATACTAGTTTTTAGAATTCGAAAATCAGGTGTGTATCACACGAAAACGGGACTGTCTCCTCTTATAACCAATGTGAGACCCACGAGATTAATTCTGAATTAAAGTAGTAATTACTTTTATGAGAAAGCTTCACAAAACTATTCATACCAAATTGATCAGTAGCTCCTTATAAATATGTTGATCAATAATGTTACACATACAATAATTTAAACACAACATTAAAATACAACCTCTCAAAAACATGTGGAATCCACGCATAAGAAAAGAAAAGACTTGACCAGTCATCTCTTCTTGGACACAATCTCGCCCTAGTTTGTAATATGGCCCATGATCAAATCGGCCTTCTGGTCTAAAATTCCAAGGTTGAAACTCAAAACCAATACAAGTACTGTATTATGGTTTGGAAAAATGACAACGAATGACATGTTTTGATAATTAACACCCTTTAAGGACATTTTGTTCATTAACAAATATTCTTAGTATATCCTTAAAAGGTACTAATTATCAAAACATATCCTAAGCCGTCATTTTCCCTTATTGTTTTAGTGGGAATCATAGCCCAGCCCATAGGAAATACTCCCGACAAGCCCAACCTCAAAACCCAAACATAGAGAGCCCTTCACGTAAGCTTGAACCCAAACCTACCCAATACTAAGAAAAAGAAGAATAAAGCAAAAAGACAAAAGGAAAGCAGACAAATTAAAGGAAAAGAATTACTACTCCGCATTATGGGACAGATTATAAATTTAAAGAAGAAAACAACATCGAAGCTGATTACCATCATCAAAAATTTCGCGTGATGTCAAAAGCTGCATGGGGAAACAAACTTTATTATTTCTTTCGATTGTTTTTTTCTTTCCTTAGTGATTATTAAGTGTCCGTACCAATTTGGGCGCATCTCCACTAAATGTGTGAAAATATGAAAAAAGGGTGCAAAACCCTAAGTACCGAGCCTTTAGCACCTGACCAATCTCTTGTTGTTATTCTTGTGATTGTTGTGTGCATGTTCCAGGATCAATTCACTCACGAAGCCAAAAGAAAAGCGAAAAAAGTTGAGAAACATGATCAACTGATCTTAACTCCAATAAGTAAAACAGGACAAACGAATAACAACAACAATAAAAAACAGAGAAAGAGATGTGAACACGAAGGCGATCGAATTGAGGAATTCAAAAGTAGTACAAAACAAACCTTGGAGGATTTTTGTGAAGAAACCGTGGTAGAAGAAGAGTTAGTGGATGATTTGTCCGCTCCATTATCGCTGTTGTCAAGTTTGCTGGTGAGGGCGATCAAACTTATGGTTTCCTCGTAACACGCCGAGCATATAGTTTTCATCTTTGGCGCTACAAGATACAGCACCATCGTACATATGGAGCAATCCATCTCCCTCTCTCTCTCTTGAAAAAAAAAAACTACAAAGAAAAGTGAAAACAATTGAAAGAAATAATAAAGGCTAATACGCCTTTATATAGGCTACAAAACTTAACCACCAAAAATTCTAAACAAATTAAAAATTATATGTAACATCGAAACTTAGACTAAATAGAAAACACGAATAATGACCTAGACAAAATAGAAAACATAATAATAAAACCGACAAATAATGGTAACATAATATTCCTAATATTATTCTCACAAAAACAAAGAAGAAGAGAATGAGACTAATGAGGCTGTTTAGAGATTTGATGCTGCTAAGGGTGGAGTTCTTAGAGAAACTTTTATGTATAATAGGGATGTCAAGGATGATGGTATCCCCTTTGGTCCGTTTCGACTTTTTTGGCCGTTTTTCACTCACACTTTGATGATCGGTTCTGTTCATTTTCTAGAGTCCGATAAGAACTGTAATTGTACAAAAAATCGTGTTCACTGAACTTTAGTAGGTACGTGATCGGCACACATGAAAATTGCATCCAGTTTTGTTTTTTTTTGCAATTTTCACGTGTGCCAATCATGTACTTATTAAAGTTTGATGAACACAATTTTTGGCATGATTAAGGTTCTCACCGCACTCTACAAAATAAATGGAGCCGATCATCTAAATGTGATCGGAGATTTCGATCTTCCTATGCTGCCCGGCCACACGATGGCAACTGCGATGGTGTTTCACTCATGTGAGCCTATCCCACTCATTGATCGAGAACTTTGACGTTGCAGATGCTTGTTTACTATGGAGTAACTCACTTCCTCTTAATTATTGATGTTACTGGTCTTCGTACGTCTGTAATTTCTTGCTGCTGGTCGATGGTGCTCATATGACAATAATTGAGCCTTTAACTCTCTGATGAATGCTGATTTATGATTGCCTGATCTAGTTTGGTGCCAAGCAGGACCTAGCTTGGGCCTTGCTCGATCTTTTCCTGAAGCTGAGGGTATGAAGTCCTACACTCTGAGTCTGCTGGCTCTATGGATTTGTTCTAGCATTCTACCATATCTGCCCTGTGTCGACTATCTACTATTTGTCGATCGTGTGTCTCTTGTACTGATTTTGGGCCACCTGTTTTTGGTCTCTCTCTTATTTCTCTCCATCGTCTAATGCTTTATTGGAGGTTTCTCTTTTTTCTATCCCACGTATCAACATCATGGTGTTAGGTTTATTTTTCTTTCTCTTTTTTTCTTGATGTATCTTTATCAAGTTTTTAATAAAGTTTTTTTTTGCCCAAAAAAAAAAAAAAAGAGAACGACAATCTTCTTCGGAATTAGCTCTCGATCCGAACTTGATTCTTCCTGAAAGGTTTTGATAAAAGGGTTGATTAGTTAGACCTGTTCCTTTACGAATATTGGTAACAGGATTAGGGGGAATATATGTATATGTAATATGCTTGTAGTTGGGAGAAAAAGCTATATATATCTTGGGTTAGAAAGGAACCAAACTCACCAATTTTAATGAAATGTTTATCAAAAAAACAAAAAAAAAAGGGAAATTACTCGGATAGCCTTCATACTTTAAAAGAGGTTTTTTTCTTTTTTCGGGGGGGGGGGGGGGGGGGGTTGTGGGGGTGTGTGTGTGTGTGTGGTGGGTATCGCCATTAATTCTAGACCGGCCAGGAGTATTTTTGTCGAGAGCAATATTAAATTCAAGAATAGTGCTATCAACATAGATGTTTCTGAGCTCTAAAGTGTTCGTTCGATACACATGGACCTCACATGAAGGCTACACACATCGAACGATTGCTGACGTATCTATATATGAGATTAAGGTTCTTCCCTAAATGCAGTTAAAAACAGGCAAAAAGTTGTACGTAAAATTAGGCCTAGTTTCCAAAAATATGGCTGCAGCTTTTTTTGTTTTTCCTTTATTCAAAAAATTTCAGCATTTTTTAGTTTAGCATCAAATTTTTGTCGATTGTTGGATATTTTCAAAAATATTTGGACGAATCAATAATCGACAAAAGTTTGACGCAAAATTAGAAAAAGCAAAAAAGATCGAATAAGGACAAAACAAAAAAAAGCTCCAAGCTTATTTGGAAAACTAGGCCTTAATATGTAACCAGTTAACATTTTTTGAGGCTTGTTACACCAATTTAAATTTGAACCAATCATAGATTTTTTCTGTAATTCTTTTTTTTTTTTTTTTGAAACTTTTCTTACTCCTATACATGGGCCTTCTGTTTAAGTTCAATCAAAGGGGTAACCCCATCTTAGAAGAAGTCCACAACATATATAAAGGTATTTTGGGATTCTTATACTTAACATGATTCATTAATTGATTTTGCCTTTTCTACATCTGCAGGATCCACAATTCTTGTCTGAATCTCCTCCAATTCTCACAAATACAGAAATTTTAGTGGCCAAAACTATGTACTATTGGAGAAGAAAATGGTACTAGTAAAACTAAATACAGGAACAGGAGACAAGTACTAAATATTGGAGGCCTTAAAAATAAGTTACTCCATTTTTTGGGGACCTAAAGCCATACACTTTGGGCTTTAGCCGAAGGCGGGTCTTGTGATATTCGTCAATGAAATTTGCACATTTGTAAGGACATCCAGTACGAAGGGGAAAAAAAGTGATTTAGTACACTTCTACTTCTAAAACAGAACAATTAATTTACATATGATTGTGTGTTCATGAATCTACTTTACTATTTCTAAACGAGCTTAAAATTTTAACTTGAACCCACTCATTTAGCAATCAAGTCGATTTTTATTGACAGTTTATTTCATTTGCAACTCTAGCAGAACATCGTGACTTGGAAGTTGGAACAAAATTAAGAAGAAAGAAAATATTGGGTTTTTACATTGTCCTTGAACCCTTTTCTATTTGGCTAATGTTACAACAAAATTTTTATTTGCAGAATGTATATGCATGCATCTTTCTAATTAACCATGCACCCAATCTCAAACCCCAATATTCCTTCTACTCTTAATATCCATAAACGAAGCCCTAGTTATCTGCACGGTTAAATGCGGGTTTTTAAGCGCAAACGCATCGAACCTAGCTGAGAAAACCACGTCCTCCATGTTCTTCACAATGAAGTTCAACGCGGTCTCCTTCAAACCCTGGTTTGAGCATAGGTCTGAGATCTCCAAAACATCAAGCGCGTTCGACGAGTTCAGGGATCCCAGCATCCTGTGCTCGCAGAACTTGTGGAGGAACGGGATGTCATACTTGTCAGCCGCGACGGAGAGGGAGTAGACGTGCTTTTCTGCCTTTTCTTTTGGTAGGGTACCGGTGTAGATGAATTCAAGGAGGGCGTCTAGTTCTTCGTGGTCGAGCTCCGGGAGGGTTATGGTGTTGTCATTTGGAGGGGCCTTGCATCCGTCTGAGTCTAGCATGTTCTTGAGGATCTCGGATCTTGATGCCTACAATACGTACGTATGTACAATATTCAAGAATTAGAACTCTTGCAATTTGTGCGGGAAAAAAAAAAAAAAAGGTTTGTATTGTGTTGTGCTTCTGAAGAAATTTATATGAATATAAAAAAGTTTGGAATAACGTAACAGTGCCATTTCTTGAGATGTGATAAGTGCGCTAGGGCTGTTAACGTTTGAAAGGAAAGGATTGCCATTTACTAGGGCTATTACTCGAAACCGGAAAGTCGATCGAAATCGGAAAAATTGGATCGGATCGAATCGAATTTTTTAAACTGGTTGAATAATTTAGATTCGATTCCTGTTTATAAAATTTTATAAACTGAAAAAATAATTTCGATCCGGTTTATGTGTTTTAAAAACCGGTTGAAACCGGACCGGTTATATATATCTATATATATACATATATATAAAAAAACATAGGGGAGAGGTTGAATTATGGGTTTTTGGTTGATATTTTGTAGTATATATTGGTCTAATAAATATATTTATTATATAAAAACTATTTTTATGGGCTTAATTATGTTTTTATGAGTTTTTTTTTATGTATTGGGCTCAAAATTGATCCTTTTTTGTTGAGCCCAAAAAAATGGTTGAATTATAGATTTTTGGTTGATATTTTATAGGTTAAATTGTGAATTTTTTGATGTGTTGATCCTAAAATATGGCTCATGAATGAAAACCGAATAAATCGGACCGGAACCGGTTGAGCCGGTCGAAACCGGAACTGGTTTATCTCAACCGGTTTCGATTTCTAAAATCTCAAACTGGATAACCGGTTTCGACCGAAAAATACACCCAAACCGGTCGAAACCGGACCGGTATCACCCGTACCATTTACAGATGTTGCTTTACACATTTGCCGGTATTAAACTTGTGAGAATCTCCCCATCTCTCAAGATTGTCATTTGATCTAATGGGTAAAAAAAAAATGCATCAAAATAGACCTGTGAATGAACCGGATTAGATTCAAAAAATTCGATCCGGATCCGATAATGTCGATCCGATAATCCGAATCTGGTAACTCAAATACGGATCGGATTAAATCCGTTATCAATCCAAATCCGAACTTTAATTTTTTAAAAAAAAAAAAATTTTTTTATTTTGAAAAAAAAAAATGTTTAAGAAGTTGTATTTTTATTTTAATTTTTTTCGGAAAATAATTTTTTTTGAACTAAAATTTTTGAAGTAAAAAAGTTTTCGGATCGGATTCAGATTTTCGGATCAGATCCGAATTTTTCGGATTTGGATCCGAATTACCACTATCAAATTCGGGTCTTATCGAATTCGGATCTGTCAGATCCGGATCAAATCCGACCTATTGACAGGCCTACATCAGAATATCGGTACAAATATAATTTGAGGAGGATATGCCACCAAAGTGTAATTTGTTGAATTCTTTAGTTGGTTATGCTTTTTTCGAACACATACATCTGTATTTTCTGGGTTTTTGCCTGTTGCAAATAGGAATTCAAGAAATTAGGAAACCACAAGCCTAGTTTGCAATTGATTTTACTTCCTCCGTCCCAAATTCTTGATCATCCTCTTTCTATTTTTGGAAGTCTCAAAAGAGCAATTTTTGTCACAGAGTGGTTTTTGTCTACACGTACAAATCAAAAATCCTCTGCAACAGTCGAATCACCTTTACATATTGATCCTAACCGTTCGATCAGTAAATATTTTCCTTATATAAATCTACTTAGGGAGAAGTTTTGTAATCTTTTCAGTTATGTATTGACTAGCTTATGCATGGATTGACCTGCTATAGGGTAATATATACACATTTTTTTTGCAATTGATTTCCTTTTATTTTTTTCCCTCTTTTAAGTTGATTTCATTCGTTCAATAGGGTTGATAAGATCGAATAAAAAATCATAAAAAATTAGAGCTCTTTTCTTTATATAGAAAATGAGTTATTGTTAACAATTTTTGATGTGGCATTGAATTTATGTGTTTATTATTTAACATAGCTGATTAGATGAATTGTTTAAGCATATTTGAAAATAATACTTCTAGAAGACGTCAGCAGTCAACTTGGTTGGCGGCAAGACCAACAGTAGAAAAATGAATTCATTTAAACTCTGTTCAGAACAAGTTATTTCATGCCACGAGCACTTATTGGTGTGTGTGTATGTATATATATACATATACATATATATATATGTATGTATGTGTGTGTGTGTGTGTGTATATATATATATATATATAAACTGGTCTATGCAAATGCATAGCTGTCTCATTAAACAAAAGGTGTCAATGACCACTACATAATTACTCCATTTCAAGGGTTGGCAAGCTCGGGACCTCACTATATGTTCATATTGCGATAACATAGCCATACATAGCCATAAAATATGAGGAGAGAGAGAGAGAGAGAGAGAGAGAGAGAGAGAGAGAGAGAGAGAGAGAGAGAGAGAGAGAGATTACCAATAGTGCTCTATGGGCAGGTATAGGGGGTCCATTGTTGCCAGGTTTGACTTGAATATCAGTGTGGATATGATCTCTGAATGAAGTAACAAAGCTGCCCAGGAAAGTTAACTTGTCATTCATCTCCTCCTCCATGTCCTTCATTTCTTTTACCCATTTCAACGCATTTGCAAATCCCTGATCAGGATCATGAGGGAAACTTAATTGCAAATCCATAATTCCAAATTTGTTCAAACAACCCTAAATGCACTCTGTTCTTTAGAACATTGTAATGCACTAGGTGCAATAAAACGGAATTGGAAATCCTGCAATGCACAGCTGCACTACAGGGTTGTAGTGCGGTCAATTTGGTTATTCATTTCGATATAAATGACTTAGATTTAATCCGAACTCCTATTGATCTGAACTGTCCATTCTTCAACGGACTTGTGAGTGTCATTTAATTACTAGAACCAAAACTATAAAAGTAATTTACTAGCAGAAAGAAAATTGTTCAACATTGGCCACTAGTCCAGTTCTCAAAAAATCAAAGATAGGGCTACTCTAACAGGTTTATTTGGAGTGAGTTAAAATTGAAGCGTAAGAAAGCACTTTCAAATAAACAAAAGTGTGCCCAAAATTTAGCGAGAATACTAGTATTATGATACAAACCCAGTGTCCTACACAAATGATGTCATCCGTTGATTAGTTTTAACATAGTTTTAGGAGTTGCCGATGGAAAAGAATCCGCTCAACCAGATAGCTGTAAGTATTTAACCCAATTATCTAATTTATCTTTAATGAGTTTTGAAGAAAAATTAAACAATTAAATTAAGTTAGTAAACTTAATTGATTGAGCTATTTTTTTACGGGATAGCTTCAAAAACAATTGTTAAATTAATGAACAACTCAAATCATTTGTGTGGAATCATAAAGTGATCCCCAAACACTCCTCGATACACTATTGGTACAGATCCCGAAGTGTTCACTAGCTAACACAAAATTCGAATGGTCCAATGGTCCATCGCCTAAAAACAACTCATTAAAACCAATGGACCCACGGCTAATCTCAAGCCCAAGTATAACATCAAACTAATTACACTATTGGAACCCAAAAACCTAAATCTTTGTTATTGGCTGACCAATTCAGCTAATTCCTGACCATAATTTCAACTATTGGAGATGGCCCTTGATCAAATCGGCCTTCTTGTCTTAAATTCCAAGATTGAAATTCATAACCAATACAAGTATTATCAATATGAATGTTACTGTGAGTCCTATATATTCAAAGTTAAATCAGGTCGATCAACTTGTTAGCTGGATGAACAAAATAGTTTTCAATGATTGTATCCAACCATCACATGTATTGGCGTGATAATAATAAAAAAAAATATGGCACATTTATTGGCAGTGGGAATCATAGCCCAGCCCATAGGAAATACTCCCAACATGCCCAACCTCAAAACCCAAACATAGAGGCCTTCACGTGGGCTTGAACCCACACCTTCCCAATACCAAGAAAAAGGAAGAAAAAAAAAAGAAGACAAAGGAAAGAACTATTCTCTCTCTCTCTGGTTTCGGTTCCGGTTCTAGTTTGCCAACCATGAACCACCCTTACCCTACGATGGATGCATGCAACCAATTTTGTAGCTATCAAATTTGAGTTTGGTTACCCTTTGGTAGTAGTTTAAAGTCAAGAGTCGTTCCCATAGGGGATAATTTCGTCCATTGAGGTAACTCTTACAAACTCTTTGTTGGAGAAAAAAAGAAAAATAAAAGACTTGGCGTGTATACGTTCTAGGATTATGCTGCTAAATTTTTTTCTTGTAGTTAGTTATCCAGCGTGGTATATTTTATGATGATGTTTAATTTCTAATTCTCCAACCAATTATAAATTTAAAGAAGAAAACAACATCGAAGCTGATTACCATCTTCAAAAATTCAGCTTGATGTCAAAAGCTGCATGGGGAATGAAACTTTATTATTTCTTGTGATTGTTTTTTTTTTTTTTTTTTTGATAATCAGGTGCCCGAGTCAGTTTACACGCATCTCAACTTAACGGGTAAAAATATTTGAAAAGGATGCAAAATCTTAAGTTCCTTGAGCACCTGACCAACCTCTTGTGGTTATTCTTGTGACTGTTGTGTGCATGTTCAAGGATCAATTCACTCACTTATTAACAAAAAAAAAAAAATGAAGCCAAAAGAAAAGCGACAAAAAGTTTAGAAGCATGAGCAACTGAATCTTAGGGCGGCCCCATTTCACTAACTAAAATAAATACTTATTTTTTGAATTAACGATGGTGTATATTAAAAAAGTGACCTATATTATAAAATGAAAAATAAATACTTAAAAAAATTAAAAACCTTAGCTTAGCGAAACGGGGAATAAAACAGGACTAATGAATAACAAAAACAGAAACAGGGAAAAAGATGAACACAAAGGCGATGGATCGAATTGAGGAAATTAAAAATACAAAACAAACCTTGGAGGATTTTGGTGAAGAAACCGTGGTAGAAGAAGAGTTAGTTGATGATTTGTCCGCTCCCTTATCGATGTTGTCAAGCTTGTTGGTGAGGGCGATCAAGCTTCTGGCTCCCTCGTAACACGCCGGGCATATGGTATTCCTCGGCGGCCGCAGAATAAACGGCAGCGTCGTACATATGGAGCAATCCATCTCTCTCTCTCTTCAAAAAAACAGAGAAGAAGAGAAGGAGAATCTTCTTCGGAATTAGCTCTCAATCCGAACTTGATTCTTCCTGAAAGGCTTTGATAAAAGGGCTGATTAGTTAGACCCGTTCCTTTACGAATATTCGTAAGAGGATTAGGGGGAATATATGCTTACGTAATTGTCTTCATTTCGCGATGAATGTATATATATGCGTGTAGTTGGGAGAAGAAGCTATGGATATCTTGGGTTAGAAAGGAACTAAACTCACCAATTCAATGAAATTACTTGGATAGCCTTCAGACTTTAAAAGAGAGGTGATGGAGAGAGAGAGGAGCCGTTCGGCTAAATAAGTCAACTAACTTATTTTTTTGTTCTTATTTAATTTTTTTTATTAGTTTTTTGTGAATTTTTTGAAAATTATTGTATCGTCATGATGAAAAAAATCTAAAAAGCAAAAAATTATGATCGAAATCTAATTTTTTTTAATAAAGATGAAAAAATTGGCTTATTGGCTTATTTTTGTTTTTATTAAAAAAAATTAGGTTTCGATCGTAATTTTTTACATTTTAGATTCCTCTCATCATAACGAAGCAATAATTCCCAAAAAATTGACGAAAAACTATCAAATTTGTGTAAGGACAAAAAAATAAGTCACTTGGCTTATTTAGCCGAACAACCATTCTAGACCAGGAGTATTTCTGTCGAGAGCAATATTAAATTTAAGAACAGTGCTATCGACATAGATGTTTTTTTCCTAAATACAATAAAAAATATGCAAAAAGTTGTACGTAAAATTAGGCCTAATTTTCCAAAAATAAGTCTGTAGCTTCTTTCTCTTTTTTTTTGGTGTTGTCCTTATTCAAATTTTTTCAGCATTTCTTAATTTTGCACCAAACTTTTGACTGTAATTGGTTTGTCTCGACAAGAGAAATTGAGAAAGTAAAAAATTATGAATTTTACCCAAAAACAATCTGGTTCATCTCGACGGAAGAAATTGAGAAAGTAAAAAATTATGAATTTTACCCAAAAATAATCAACAAAAGTTTGATGCAAAACTAAGAAATGCTGAAAAAATTTGAATAATAAAAAAACAAAAAAGCTCCAAGCTTATTTTTGGGAAATTCGGCATTAATATGTGACCAATTTTTATTTTTTGAGACTTGTTACACCAGTTTAAATTTGAACCGATCATAGATTTTTTCTGTAATTCTCTCTCTCTCTCTCTCTTGAAACATTTCTTACTTTTACAGGCCTTCTGTTTAAGTTGGATCAAAGGGGAGAGAAGTCCAAAGTTCACAACATAAGGGTATTTTGGGATCATTATAGTTAACATGATCCATTCATTGATTTTGCCTTTTCTGCATCTCCGGATCCACAATTCTTGTCTGAATCTCCTCCAATCCTCACAAATGCAGAAATTTTAGTGGCTTAAAAGTATGTAGTATTGGAGAAGAAAATGGTAAAAGAAAAGTAGAAGTGGGAAATAAAGGAAGGTGGTGGAGGGTAGAAATGTCAGAACAACAAAGCAAGGGGTGTTGGTTGGGGCCAATTATTAAATACTCTCATAATACTATGTGACATTGTCATGTGATACTTCTCGCTTATATAAAAGATCGCTACCACACAATGTGGGCCACTCGTTGCTTCAATCTCAATCACTTCACAAAAGTGAATGATAATTCTCCCATCAAATAGTTTAGCGCTACGTAAATCGTTCGATACTCCACATAGACAACGCTACATGGTACTCCGGCAGCGCTGAATAATTACTCGTTGGTTGGCCTGCCATGTCTTTTTAGAGTGCGTTTTAAAAAGGAATCCACTTGATTAATTAATAGTAAATACTAAACTATAATGATCAGTAGCTTCGTTTACAGAAGGAATTAGAAAGTTAAGGAAGTGGAAAGGGACTTTCCAACGCTGTAACAGCAAATATGAGTTCAGCCCTACCTCGCCTTTTTCTTTTCTAAATTAAATTTTTTTTAAAAAAAGAAAAAGAAAAGAGCGAGCACGTCCTCAAGGCCAGCTTGGCCCATTGGCCCTTTTGTAAAATCCATTTTGTAACCTATTCTTTACATAATTGCACCAACCAATAAATAGTAGTTTAAACGTTTTGATTCCTTATAACTAATGGTGATTATCACATGTTCATGGAGAGAGAGAGAG
>BPLS01027535.1:63252-84419 GCA_019656275.1 Rhododendron kiyosumense
TTATAATCTTTTTATATTAGGTTGTGAGTATTTTTATTAAGTTTATGCTTGAAAAGTGACCCATCTGTCGGAAATTCCTGGATCCGCCACTGTAACACAAGTGGTTGGGTGACTCAGTGATGAGGCCTTATGCACCTATGTATTTAGGCAAGATTCGATCCCGTAAGTCCCATTTCTCTTCCCCAATTCCCTTTAGGATAACATATATTAGGTTTAACGATGAATGGGGATGGTGCTATGCAGTGGTGTTCGCAGTACCGTATTGTGCACCTCCAAGCCGTCGCGTCGCGCATCCAAAGACTCGGATCTCATCTCGACAATGAACAGCTCTCGATCGCTGGTTGTCGAGATGAGATCCGAGCCGTCAGATGCACGATCCGATAACTCGGAGGTGCGCAGCACGCTTCACAGAGCAGCACCAACTTGAAGTCCGGTTCAACGAATGACAAAAAAAAAAAAAAAGGCCCTAAATACGAATTAATGGAATGATATTTAAGAAGTGGCTTGCCGTTCCAAAAAAAAAAAATTTAAGAGTGGCTTTGCTTAAATTATCTTAATCATTTTTTCTTGAAAAATTATATATATTCCATTTTGATTTTGCAAATGAAAAAATTAAGTAAAAATAAGAGCTTGGGGACCTGACAAGATGGAACAACCTTCATGCTTTTGTGTTGTTATACTTCTCTCCTTGCTTAAATGTCCTTTCCATCGATTAAAATAAGTACTTATTTTTTGAATTAAATGTAATGTATTATGAGAAAATAACGTATTTTGTAAAAGAAAAAATATGTTCTTAAAAAATAAGAACCCTAACAGAACGGAAAATGCAGTCGTCTTCATTCTTTCATAACACTCGTACTTACTGAAAATCTCCTGATAAGACACAATTACCATGAGCTCTAACACGAGGAATCATAATATGCATATTCAGGTTCAAAAAATAGATGAACGTATTCATCAATCTTGTGAAAGAAATGTATGACCATTGACCAACTTGTCAACAACATCTGGTTAATAATTGAGCTTGATTATTTTGGTTCTTATTCAATTTTTTATGCATTCATTAATTTTATATCAATTTTTTGTGTATTTTCATTCATACCGATAAGAGAAATCTAAAAAGTAAAGAATTATGAGTCAATCTAATATTTCTTTGAATAAAGATGAAAATAATCCAAAAAGACTATATGCTTTGGATTATATTCATCTTCAATAAACTTTTTCAAAATTTTGATACTCCTATAATTTTTCAATTTTTATATTCCTCTTGGTGAAACAAGTCAACAATTCATAAATAAACAAACGCAATACTAAAAAATGTGATTTTTTTTAATAACGGCAAAAAAAATCTAGCTTAATTTATTTAGCCAAAACACCCATTAGTTTTGTATTATTGCCTTGTGGTTGAAATACAAAACGTAATTAATGCACCCTTATTAGAGGGTGTTTTCACTAAGTTTTTGGTAAAAAAAAAATATCGGCCATTTTATCATTTTTTATCGATAAAATTTTTTTTATTAAAAACAAAAGATTGGGGAAAGGGAGGAAAAACAAACCATACATCAAACCCGAAAAATCATAGAAGAGCTCATACACTATAATAGGCGCATAAATGTTTACATAAGCGCCCCTTAATTTATCCTCGCTAAGTTCATTTACATTATTACTCGGTGCTTAATGCTTAATTTTTGTGTTTTAGGTACTCAGAGGTTTTAACATTCTAATGGACCTTATGAATTTTCCAACTGTGCACGTCAATCTTGGAGCACGTAATCTTGGAAGTGAATTGGATGCAGAGGAATACATAAATCATTTGTACAGATTCATGTTTGGTGGGCCCAAACACTTCCTACTTTAATTTATAATAATTGGACCAAGTAAAAGAATTGGCCCATGCCAATTCTCGGCAGTGGGCATGGCCCATATGTTTGGAAAATAGGACAGTTACGACCGTAGATATAAAGGTTTATTTATTTATTTTTTTTTTTCAATCGTCATACATCAGCGGGGGTTAGTAGGGGATGTTAGAGTTAGCACGGAGTCCAGAAGCTATCCATAGCTTGGGACCCTAAGGGTATTGCTCCAGCAGGAGCCGAACCCAAGACCTCCCTCATAGGGGAGAAATGACATACCAACTGCACTAGGCAGTGGATATAAAGGTTTAGCTACAGCACTTTAAGAGGGGACTTTTGACACATCACACGAGAAGGAGGAGCTGCGCAGATTTTGGCGGAGTTCGGAAGAAAAGAGAACCGAGAGCTGCGCATAAATTCCAACGCGTCAGAACCAACAATTGGTGCTCACGGCTGGGGCAACAGAGGAGCAATAAAGGGTTAAGGATTGGTTCATACTTACCGAAACCTTTATTCTCTTGCATGGAGTTTTATTACTTTGTGTTCGTTTATATTTTTTCCATGTCCGGCTAAACTCGTTTCTAGGGATTAAATGAAGCTCGAACTCTGAGTAATAATGTTTATATTTTGATTTATTGTTTTATTATTCTAATCGTGGTTGTATGGCAAAAGGATTTATTTGCGGTATTAATTTTCTCTATCAAATCTTGTGTATAATTTTCTAGATTTTTATGCACGTTCATACAACGGTTCTTAATTGTTTTGTGATAATTGAGTAAGATGGGTTATGTACCGTAAGACGCGCCGTGCTATTAAACGATCCGTGCCATGGAGACGAGTAGTACTAGTAAGACGGTTCGTGCTAGGCGGCGATACCCCATGCTATTTGGTGATTCATAAATATTTTTAGGCAATACTGTAAGGGCCCAAGAACCCTAACGATATCCAGATTGATTCGAATAATAGACCTTTATCATCGTATAGAAATTGTTACAACGGGTCGAGTGGATTCGAAACCCTAAATCTTTTTTGTCATAAACTCTCGTTATTTCTTATTGTTTTATTTATTTATTCAGCTTTAAATATTTTAGAAATCAAACAATCAAATCTCTTTCTGAATTAAGTTAGAAATTAATCAGAACAACTGCAATTTAGCCTTCGTAATCCCTGAGGACAAAACTCGGAGTACTTACCGTTATCTTTTAGTTAGTAGTAATTATTTTATTTTATTAATTATTTTTGATACGGAAACGACACGATCACACTACCACCAGACATCACCCTCGTACTCCTAATCCATAAATTCCGCGTACAGATTAGTTTTGGGCTCATTTAAGGTTTAAAAAAAATGATCCAATTTGCTCATTTTGTTTAAAATATTTTGTTTAGGGTTCTTGCAAAAAATCAGTTAAATCGGATATCTGTAGGGACGTTTACGATCCATCCAATTTTGTCACAGAATTCAGGCTTCAATTCTAAAGCAAAGTGGGATGCATTGTAAACGCCCCCACCGATTTAGCTTATTTTTTGAAGGAACTCTAAACAAAATATTGTAAACAAAATGAGCGAATCACATCAATCATTTTTTTGGAAACCAAAAAGGATCCGAAACTGATCTGTACCCATCAATACGAATACAAAATCTGTGTTGATATAATTTCTGAATCCCGAAATCCAAATAGAAATGCTAGAGCCCGTTTGTTAACCCCCTTCAACCTTAGGATTGAATTAACAATTCCAATGGCTTCCTAATCCCTTGTTTGGTAACCCAAAACTATTCCAGACTATGAATCCCATGGGATTAGCAAGACCCCAAATTGGAGTTATTAGCAATATCCCTTGGAACTTGGTATTCATAATCCAATCCCAACACATTCTCATTACCAATTCCTTTTCATTACAAATTTTTTTCTTATAAATTCAATTTCATCATCTAATTTCATCTCAAATAAACATAATATTAATAATCTCATTATCGAATCCCATTTCAAATAAACATACTCATTATTAATCCCTTCTAATGTCAATCACAATCCTAATATCATCTCCGTACGAATCTCATCCATCTATTACTATTATCAAATGTGGCCTATGGGTTCAACAGCCGCGCATAGATTCATTTTGTGCCTGTATTGGGTCTCACAAAGATGATTAGAGCCGCTCATTTTATTCAAAATATATTATTTAAGGTCCCTGTAAAAAACCATCTCAATCCGATATCAGTAAGGACATTTACAAATCATCTAACTTTGCTTCAGAATTTCAACCTGTATTTGGCTTGAATTTTTGAAGCAAAGTTGAATGATTCGTAAACGCCCTTACCGGTATTGGATTGAGATAATTTTATAGAGGGACCCTAAATAATATATTTTGAATAAAATGAGCGGCTTCGATCATCTTTGTGGGACCTGAGATGAGTACAAAAGTGGATTTGTACATGGCTGCTATAAGGAATTTGCTATACCTGTAGTGCTACTGAAATCCAAAAGGCACTTCTTTCATTTTTTTGGGTCCAGCCTAGGCTTGTGCAAAAAAACCCGCGGGTCCATGAACCTGACCCTACCCGAAGGGTTTCGGGGTGGGGTCGAATATGTAGTTTGGATGGGTGCGAGTTTATTTTATGTTAAAAATCAAATTTTGGTTCAGAGTTCGGGTTGGTGCGTTCCTTACCCATCGGGTCGGACCCGGCCCGACCTTTGTTTTGTCAGGTGTTGAAGAATCTTGAATGTTGTTGGGCTAGATCTACTATTTAAAACTAGTGGAAGCCCAAACAAGAATGGGCTACGTGGGATTATGTGGCCACTGGGCTCAGAATATAAAAAAAAGAATTCAAACAATAAAATTCTAATAGCTGAAACCCAATCCAAAAAGCCTAATTCAGTTTTCGTGCAACCTGTCGGACTTGTCTGATGTTCGATCCGATTCAAAGTAAAGAATCAGGCTCACGGACAGTTCTTACCACTTGTACAGGTTGGTTGTAGGCCTAAATATTCTTACCTGACATAATCGGGTTCGGGTTTGGGTCAAAACCGACCCACCCCGAACCCGGCACACCCCTAGCCGTCTAGGGTTTCCAATCCATAAATCCAAAAGGCCCTTCTTTCCCTTTTTCCCCGATTGCCGATCACATTATGGTTCTCCTCTTGATTACTCCATATATTAGGGCTCAATTATGCTTGATTTTTTTATCTCAAATTTTTCTTTCAACCTGTTGCTTTTTTCTGTTTTTAGTAATTTGTACGGTATTATGCTTTCGCCTTCGTCTAACTTCGATATTGTTTGTATTACTCCGCTTAATTCATATAGGGTTCGGTGATGGAATACTGCGATAACCGACGAGAGGAAACTATTCAGAAGAAGAAAAATAAGCGATCAGCCAAGGATGACGAGATGAACTTCCGCATTGCAAGAAATTGGGGTCTTCGGACGTTTCGCTTTTTCTACTCGCAGAGTAACCCGTTCTGCATCCAAACAGCAGCATCAGCATGGGGAAGGAAAAGAACAGAAGAAGTCGGTCTGTGGCCCGCCCTGACGTGAATTTACCAATGAGGAGCTTCAGGCTTACAAGAAGAAGGCCGAGGAGAGCGAGGAAGAAGGCCGAGGAGAGCGAGGTATACACAGATCTATCTAACTATTCATTTTACATGTATTTGCTTTAGTTGTTCTCCCACATTTTTATTCCCCTCCCCTCCTTAATGTCTACGCTGAATGTATAACTTTATGCATGTAATCAGGGGTTTAATGTTGGGGAGGTTCCAGAAGATGTTTTCATGGCTATAATTTTGCCATGTCCGCCTGATGAGCCTGCCAGTGCACTGCGGCATTATAATAAAATGGCGAAGAAGGCTCTTGCAGCTTACAACTATGAAAGGTAAGCGTGTCCGCTTTTGGTTCTCAAAGTTCTTCCCAGTTGATCTTCTTTTATAAACTCCTCCTTTTGGTATTGGGTTTAGATCCTTTTGTTAATTGTAGGGAACAACGTACAAGTTTGTCAAACACATTAGAGTAAATCGTAAGGGAGGAGGTGCTGGTTCTCAGAACTTCCAAACTGCGGTGTATTCTTATCAGGATTTGATTGACGTCAGATTTTGCAGGGCTGAAAAAAAATTGGAAGAACCCAAAGGTACTTTTTTTGGTTTCATTTATTTACCTGTTTAGTTAGCATTGCGATTTCTGATTGATTTTATCCACATTCGTTGCCTTACATTTCTCTTTTTTCTGTAGACCATTGCATTTACATATTGGTCTATTCCCAATCATGCCTTATGTTTTAATAAGTTCTCATGTTGACAATTATCCGATGTGACTAATGTGGTGAAATTGGGGGATTATTGGAAGGTATTCTTGCGTAAATTAAGATTGATTTTTGTGCTATTGTGGGATGTGGATATCTTTCCCCCGTCTTGCTTTCTTTTTTCTTTTGTTTTGGTATTTCCTCCTTGGTCTAATCTTGGATGGGCTTCAGCGAATGGGGTAAAATAATATTTAGGTTCATGAAACACCACTATGGCTTATAACAGTCAAGATTGAGATATCAAGGGATTGCACATACCACTACTATTGTAACTTCTGTAGGATCCTTGAGGCTAGTTAGTCGAAAAGCCTAGTTAGAGAGAAGTCCAGTGTAGTTGAAGTTAACTCCTTAGTGTGTTCTAATTATAAATTCAATGGTACAGTGTCTGCTACTTATGAAGCATTTGGTAAATGAAAGCAAGAACACAATCAATTTAGTCTCTGTCTTTTAACTCTTTGTAGTACTAAATTTTAGTTGCTCGATCATGGGCTAAATTTTTATTCATGGGAACCAGAATATTCCTCATCTACAGGAAATGTGCATATACTTTTTGATTACTTATTTTGAAAATCCTCCAAACTTTTTTTTTTGAACAGCAAATAAAGTAATATTTCATTAATAATAACAAAATATTACTAGAGGAAGAAAAGAGACAAAAACAACCCCAAAAGAAACTCAAACTGTAGTTGGCAAGGTACCAAACTGCATAAAATTTCTTCCATGATTTTACTCCACCTAAATCTACCACTACACCCCAAATATCAAATTTTTGTGCGAATACTCCCACATCTTTTGCGCTCTAAAAAGATCCAAACGATCTAATATTTGAGATGTCTTTTAAAGAACTGTTAGTTGACTGAAACAAAGGCCATGTTTGATAAGTGTGTTAGGACTTGGGATAGGATTGCTAATCCTATGGCTTTCCTAACTCTTTGTTTGGTTGCAAAAAATGGGATAGGATTAACTAGAGGATGAGATTAGCAATCCCCCTTTTTCATGGGATTAGTAATACCATGGGGTACATGGCATTATGAATCCTATCCCAAGCTCTCTCCTACAAAATGACCACCTTGCCCATGGTATGTCAACTTAATACCAATAATATCCTCCATTATACACTTCACTTACCCATCCAAATCCCTAATACGCTACCTATATTTTGTGGACCCGAGGGCTATGCTGCCTCCATGGCATAGCAGTCCCTACCCAGCCTGGGAACGATATCGTTTTGGAATTAAAAAAAAAAAAAAACCTTGTAATCTCTTTATTTGTGATCCTATGGAGTACAAACATAATTATGAGAGTCTTAGAGACAAATTTTAACTATGTCTTTTTCGAATAATATGGTCAGAATAATAAGATCTTCGCACCGATTCAAACGAATTAAAAATTGGAGCACTTAATTTTTTAACTATTTTTTTAATATATAAACAGTCTAAAAAAATTAAGTGTTCAAATTTTCAATCCATTTGAACAAGTGCAAAGATCTTATTATTCTTATCATATTATTTTAAGGGGTCATAATTAACTTTTGTCTCTAGGACTCTTGTAATAATATTTCTGCTTCACAAGATTCTAAATAAAAAGAAGATAATTACTTATGAGAGCCCTAGAGACAAAAATTTATTATAACCCTTCGGAATAATATAATCAGAATAATAATATTTTTGCACCAGTTCAAACAGATTGAAAATTTGAGCACTTAATTTTTTTAAACTGTTTATATATTAAGAAATATGATTAAAAAATTAAGTTTTCCAATTTTTAATCCATTTGAATCGATGCGAAAATCTTATTATTCTGAAAATATTATTCTAAATAAACATAATTAAATTTTGTCTCTAAGCCTTTCATAATCATATTTCTGTTCCATAGGATCGCAAATAAATAATTAGATTTATTTGAGAGTATAATTAATAAGATGTTATCTGTTTTATTTTTTCGTTTTCCTCCTTTTAAGGGACACGAATAAAAAATATATGGTTGCTTTATTCCAAATATATGTCACAATAATGCATGGATATTTGTCCAAATAAAAATCTGGAAATTGATTGGATGAAAAAATGCAAATTGTCCGAAAATGATTGGGAAATACAATCCGTTTTTTTTTTTTTCATGCAATTCAATAGACCATGTTTTCATCTATGGGTATAATTGGAAATGCAATTTGTAATCCTATCCCATGGTATTCCAATCAAACAAGGAATTAGGATTGGTAATCACAATCCCATGATTTAATCCTAACACAATCAAACACCCACTTGAGATTAGACTCGGTGTTACTAATCTCATCTCCTTACCAATCCCATCTCCTTACTAATCCTATCTAATCCAACACACTTATCAAACATGGCCAAATTGTCTAGGCTTGTCACTTCAATGGAATTTTTGTCGTCCCTCTCAAGTTCTTGTAAACTTGGGGAAAAAGGAGAGCCACAAACTTGGGTTTCTCTCTTTCACACTTTGTATATATATGGACAAAGGTACAAGTACAAATATACCCATATGTAAAAGATACATAACAAAATAACAATTTAATACTCCATCTGAAGTTGGTGCAAAGATATCTATCAAGTCCAATTTGAACACAATGGGATGAAAAATCTTACTACTAAGCCCTTTCGTAAATATATCAGCTAACTAGTCCTCGGACCTTTCAAACGGCATACATATCATACCCTTGCTCAACTTTTCCTTTATGAAATGCCTATCAATCTCGATATGCTTCGTTCTGTCATACTGCACAGGATTATGAGCAATATTTATAGCCGCTTTATTGTCACAATAAAGTTTCGTAGGACTATCATCAAAGAGTCTCAAATCCTTCAACAAGGTTTGGAGCTACAAAAGCTCACACACGTCATGAGCCATAGCCCTATATTCAGTTTCTGCACTTAGATCTAGCCACCACTGACTACATCTTACTGCGCCAAGTAGCCGAATTCCCACCAAAAAAGGTGCAGTAGCCCGAAGTGGAGCGTCTATCGTTCACTGAACCAACACAGTTTGCATGAGTAAATGCTTCCAATCTCAAGTGATCATGATTGGAGAACAAAATTCCTTTACCCGAAGCTGATTTGAGATATCTCAAAATACGATAACCTGCATCTCGATGCACTATACATGGCTCGTGCACAAATTGGCTGACAACTCCAACGACGTATGTAATAACTGGTCTAGTATGAGATAAGTATATTAGGTGGCCCACAAGCCTCTAATATCTTTTCTTATCTGTATGCTCCCCAACATCTCCACTGAGATGATGATTAACCTCAATAGGTGAGTCTGCAGGTTTGCACCCAAACATCCCCGTTTCTTCCAAGAGATCAAGAATATACTTCCTTTGGGAGATAAAAATTTATCAGATCTTGCCACTTCTATCCCAAGAAAGTATCTCAATGACCCCAAGTCTTTAATCTCGAACTCTTGAGCAAGACGAGCCTTAAGATGGAGTATTTCTTTTGCATCATTGCTAGTCATAATTATGTCATCCACATTGACAATGAGGATAACAATCTTGCCATTACCTCCATTGATGAACATAGTATGATCTGCCTGACTCTGCTGGTACCCAAATCTTAACATAGCTTTAAGAAATCCGTCAAACCAAGCTCTCGGTGACTGCTTTAATCCATAGAAGGCCTTTCTCAATCTACACACCTTCCCTTCGGTTGCAAAGAAAGAGAAACGTGGTGGTATATTCATGTACACTTCTTCTAAATCACCATGAAGAAATGCATTTTTAACATCAAATTGTTGAAGAAGTCAATTCAAAATAACAACACAAGAGAGTAAGGTTCGAATAGAGTTCATCTTTTGTACCGGAGCAAAGGTTTCCTTATAATCAATTCCGTATGTCTGAGTATAGCCCTTGGCAAATAGCCTCGTCTTGTATCTCTCAACTATCCGATCTGCCTTATGTTTTACTGTGAACACCCATTTACAACCCACTGATTTCTTTCCCTTCGGAGGAGACACTAGTTCCCAGGTGCCATTTTTTTTCAAAGCTGTCATCTCCTCTACTATAACTTCTTTCCACTTAGGTATTATGAATGTTTCCTTCCAACTCTGTGGCATAGATATGGAAGAAAAAGAGGAAACAAGTGCACGATACAAAGGAGATAAACAATCATATGAAACAAACTGTGAGATGGGATGTTGAGTACATTGTCTAACTCTTTTTCTATGAGCAATAAGAGCATCAAGATTATAAAAAACAAGAAGGGATGGTTCATTACCAAATGAGTCAGCCGAAGAATCAGATACTGGACTTGAAGCCAGAGTAGGTCTTAATGATTGGCAAGGTGGTATTGCACAAGCCAGCTGTCCCTTTTTCCGTCAAGAAAACTTTTGCAAGTTAGGCAACCTATGCGGGTAAAGCCTATCATCATCATCTCGGCCACTCATGTCATGTTCTACTCTTGCTTCAGAAATGGGCTTTTCCGTTGAGTTTTCCTTCTCCCCCTCGCCATAATAAGGTATTGGAAAGTAAGACCAAGACTCCTGATTGTGGGATGTCAACTTCTCTTCCTCTATATTATTCTCCCCTTGAAGAGACGTAGTTGAGAGAGGGTAAAACGAGTTCCCCAAAAAGTGACATCCATAGAAACAAAATGTTTATGGGAGTGAGGGTCATAGCATTTATATCCCTTATAGGTAGGAGAATAACCAAGGAAAACGCATTTACAAGCCTTGGGATCTAACTTGCCACCCGAATGTTTAGGAGTATGGACAAAACACACGCAACTAAAAACTTTGAGCGAAAGGGAAGAAACCGAAGAACTACGAGGGAGAAACTCAAGATGGATTTTAAACTGAAAAACACTAGGTGGCATGCGATTGATAAGGTAAGCTGCAATAAGAACAGCTTTGCCCCAATAAAATTTTAGGACATTCATGGTAAAGAAGAGAGAACGGGCTACCTCAAGCAAGGTGACGATTTTTACGTTCAGCAACCCCATTCTGTTGTGGAGTGCCAACACAAGTGGTTTGAAAAAGAATGCCATACTCACTAAGATATGCCCGAAACTGCCCATCAAGGTACTCATTGCCATTATCACTACGAAGGATTTTAATGTTGGTGTTAAATTGAGTACGAACCATCTAATTAAAAGATTTGAAGCATGAAAAAACTTCATTTTTGACCGAAGTAAATACACCCAAGTGACACGAGAATAACAGTCAATAAAAGTAACAAACCATCGATAACCAGAAATAGAAGTAATCGGGGAAGGATCTCAAACATCAGAATGAATAACCGTAAAAGGGGAATCACTTCTTTGATTAACATGAATATAAAAAGAGCATTTGTGTTTAGCAAACTCACAAGCTTTACAAAAAAACCGACTCCTACTACATTGCTTAGTTAAAGTAGGAATTTTTTTTTCTAGAATCCCAAAAGATGGGTGATCCAATCTACAATGTCACTAATGCAATAATAAAGGAAAAGCTGAACTAGTATCTGCTTCAAGATCTTGACTCAAATGACAAGAGTGTAAAAGATGGACGAGGTGCAGACTCCAAAAACTATAGATCACCATGTGTTTTACCACTGCCAATTCTTCTCCCTGTATCTAGCTCCTAAAAGACACAATGTGTAGAAAAAAAGTCGCGGAGCAATTCAAAGAATGGGTAAGACTACTAACAGAAAAAAGGTTAGTAGAAAAATTTGGAACATGGAGAACTAAAGAAAGAGAAATAGTTGGAGAGTAGCGAATGAAACCTTTCCCTGAAATAGCAGATAGTGAACCATCAGCTACTTTGACCTTATCTTTACCAGAACATGTAGAATATGAGTCAAAAAAGGAGGAACAACCTGTCATATGTTATATGATTTGTGGCACCAGGTTCTATTATCCAAGGAAGAGAGGAAGAAGCAATAGATGCATTAGCAGGGATACCTGTGTGAGCAAAGTACGAGGATGAAGTGGAAGTAGAAGCTATGAAAGATGGAGAGTCAAGCCTAGCCATTAGGCGCCTGAGAGTTTGTAACTCCCTCTGAAAAAGAGTACCATCACCCTGGGAAGTATTAGGCATGGGAGCTTGTAAATGAGCACCAATAGGGTTAGGCAACATGTCAACGATAGGCTCCAAAACATGTGCATGAGAATGCACAGGACGACCATGCAACTTCCAACAAAATTCCCTTGTATGCCTGGTTTTGTTGCAATAGTCACATCGGAGAAGTTCTTTATTAACAGAGCCATTTTTATCACCAAGCTAACTCTGAGTAGACTTACCATCACGTGGAGTGGGAACGGCAATTAAGGCAGAGCGATCCAGAATTGAAGGATGGATCATCACACTCCGTCTACTCTCCTCCTGTTGAACACATACATAGGCCTCTCTTAAATTAGGAAAAAGAATACGGCCCAACACTTGTACTCTAATTGGATCATATTCCACATCAAGGCCAGCAAGAAAGTCATAGATACGCTCCTTATCAACTATCTGCTGAAAAACTAATTGCATTGGCAGTACAAACAGCTTAAAATCCCTGATAATAATCAAGTTCCTGCCACACTCTATTCAATTTAGCATAATACTTGGCAAGAGGTCGATTGTGTTGATCCAATCGGCAGAGTTTCTTTCTCAACTTAAAGGCCTGAGCGTCATTACCTTTCTGGGAATAAGTTTGTGCTACAACCAGCCAAATCGTATGAGGTGTGTCCAGAAGCAAAAAGGTATGGCGAATGGTAGGAATCATAGAGTTAAATAGCCAAGTCATAGCTAAAGCATTCTGCCAAGTCCATGTCTCAAATTCGGGTCCCGCAGCTGTTGGTTTTTGAACAGAGCCTGTGATAAATTTCAACAAGCCATGGGCAGTGATAGCTAGAGTAAATGTGCGAGACCAAAGCAAAAGTTGAAACCATCCAACTTAATATGGCAAATATCGAGAGGAGAGTTATCCAAAGTCTCAACACGACTCAACTCATTCTTAGCACTAGCGGAAGTATTTTTGGGATCTTTCGACATATCAACAAAAAAGTAGCAAAAGACTACAAAAATGCCACTAGTAAAAGAGGGAACCAACTACCCGACAATACCCCAAACGGTGGAAATAGTGCAGAAACAGTACATAAACAGTGCCGAAATACCTCAAAATCAATTCTGAGTGCAAATAGTGACCATTCAAACCCGTACAAACTTGAAATCAACTTACCCAGTGTTTGAAAGACCAAAAAACAACCTCGGATAGTACAAAACCCTGAAAATGAACCTGTTTGTGGTCAAATAGTAGTCATATGAGGTCAGAAGTAATTGCGGTCGTTGGTGAGTACTCTGAGGTAGCTGGAAGTGGTTGTACGGCGTCGGAATCGACCATGGAGGTGCTGACAAGGTTCGCCGGAGGTTAGGAAGTGTAGACGAGGGTGCGTAGCAACTGGGTACAACTGCGTACAACAGGTTCTTAAACAGCGTCGATGTCTTCAGCAGAGCTAGGTCTTCAAATAGATCTTCACCTCTCGTCAGTTGATCGACGAGGATTAAAGAGGTTGGAGCCAGCTGAAGTCGCCTAATTCACCTAGGTCGAAACATGCTCTGATACCATGTAAACTTGGGGAAAAAGGAGAGCCCACAAACTTGGGTCTCTCTCTCACACTTTGTATATACATGGACAAAGGTACAAGTACAAATATACCCCTATGTAAAAGATACATAACAAAATAACCCCTAACAATTTAACAGTTCCACTATATTGCTCAGAGAGCAAGACATCCCCACTTTTTAGGATCAAAATTCATCTAGATGAAGTTAATCGAAAGGTTTTACCTTTCTTGAATCCTACTTCCAACTGCTAAAGATCCATCAATTAGATTTCTGTATTTGAATGTGGGTTTTTTGTTTCTAAATTGTGTGGAGAACTTTAAAGCAATAGCACCTCAAGTATTCAGTCAAAATACTAATGAATATGTTTATGCCTTTACTTCAACAGTTTGCCATGCTTATTATGCATACTATGCCTCAAGGATACATGCACACTAGACGAGAAGATGCCTAAAGATCCTAGGCAGCTCTATGCACCTAGTCGTCTGTATCACATTATTGTGCGGAAGCCCTTCAGGTATACACGGGTTTCTTGTAAAATTTGAACACCAAGCCATCTTTCATGATTTGAGACAATAGGAAAAGACTTAGACTATACTTTGATAGTCCATTTACTCCATTTGTCCCCTAACGCAGTTTTGTTTCTGTGACTTCATTACGATTTTAAGGGCATGAATATACTTTGATGTTGCTGATTCTTTCTTCGATGAGAGTAGAGAAAGAGTTTCACCCTCAAAGAAGGTGCTGAAAGGCTACTTCTGGCTTTTGAACGAAGAGGCCTTCTCTTTAGTGATGGAGGCCTTTTCTGGACTTTAGCAAAAGAAAGTAGGTTTCGGGGGATCATTGATTAGTACACCTCAGGTGCTGGTAAGGTCAGGACTGTGGTCATCCGTCTCTGGTTTGCCGGCCGATAAGATCTCTGAGGTTGACCAGCCAGCTGGGTTGGTTTGGCTATACTATTGGAAAGGCAGATCCGACTGACTGCGTATGAGCTGCAACTTACCATCTGCCTCTTTCCACGGAGTCCCATTCTACATGTCCATACTGGTATCAGTCATGTGATCCTTAGCGATGATATTCTATTGGTTGTGTTCTACGAACGTTTCGAGATGTCACGGGGAAAATTAGACATACTCCCAATCCAATCATAGATATCCATACAATGACACAAGACCTGTGTTTGCAGGTTAGGAAAAATTCACCCAATGGTGAGGATATCATTACCGGTTGATGGGAGATTTGAGCACCTAATCCTGTCTTGCAACTTGACTTCTGGCCATGCCATTATTTGGATAGAGAGAGAATCCCAAAAGGCTCTTGATGTAAGTTTCCTAATAATCCTGGGGAACCATTTGGCAGGTACCTATTAAAGTAACATTTATGCCTATCGGGTAGGAGGAAAGAAAATAAGAGGGGAATTTTGCCAATAAGAAATGAATTTGGTTACATGGATTGGCAGATTCCTCATTAGTACAAGAGTAGGTATTTATATTGGAAGTTGGGATGTGCTAATAACTAAAATGTACAAGTCGCATGTTCAAACAGTAGAAACCAAACCAAACTTAACCTTGTTTCCCATTCTATCCAAGTCAGCTACTTAAATATGTTTCACCATTTCTTTCTAAACAAAACCAAGCCTTGTGTCCCAATCAATTGGGGTTGGCTATGTAAATCCTATTTTTTTGTTCACTTAGATCACTTAGATTTGGTAAGCCCAAACCTTCCGTGTCATGGCCACCAATTTTTTATACCAAGGGTCATATGTTCCGTTAAATTTACCAATTTATCTCTTGTTACAACACCATCTCGTGGCAATTTAAGCCTTCCCCTCAGCTTAGTATGCCCATTACCATATGTAATGTACTAGTCTTCATTGTATGCGAAACATAAACAGCAATTAAAGTTCTCTTTTCTTGCCCTCCTATATATGCACTGCATGGTTTTACCTTGTGTCTCTTCTAGTTCTGAAGTAGTAGATTGTCATGTTCAGAGAGTCAATAATTTTCCCCCTTCGCTTTTCCTTTTTCTTGCCCACAACTATTGATTTTGTATTTGTCTTTTGTGGCTTTGGGTCATGATTTTCTTTGAATTTAGTTAATGATGAAGACAGAACAGATTATGGAGATTCCGGTGCAGCAGAGGATGCAGCGGCAGGTCTCTCTCACCAGAGAACACAATGAGGAGTACAAGGCAGCCTTACGAAGGGCTGTAGCACTAGATGTTCCGGAAGCTTACTCACCTTCTACATATGGAACCTTCGATGAAATAAACGAGGAAGGGTATAGTTCCAGCAGTTTACGGAGAGAATTACCTTTCGTTTTATCCAAGAGGAGGAAAGAGAGCTGGGATGATTTGGCCGGTCACCTTTTTGACATTTATGAGTCTGGGCAGATGGTACTGAAGAAGTAGTAGGCCTTTGAATGTTTGGCTAAATGAAGGTTTGTGGGATACATGTCATTTTTTCATTCATACCAGCCTCCTTTTTCTCCTTGAAAATGTTGTCTGTACTAAATAGTATGATTCTTGATGAGTTCAAAAGGGCTAGTTGCTTATTGTATCAGCAGCTATAATTATAAAGAGATGTGGATTTTCATGACTCTTGTAGTAGCTTTTGTGACTCTTACATGAATGTCAGAGGAAGTTAGAAATGGAAAGATAGAAACCAGTTTTGATGTGGATGTAGAACACATGGGAAAAAAGATGCCACGGGTGCAATTTTAATCCTCTTCTCTCGATACAGCTACTTTGGGTGTAATTCGTCATCGGAAAAAGGACAAGGAAAGGGAAATGCATCTTATTTTCCAGGGATAATTACATACCAAATGTTCGCCAAAGAAAACATATTTTCTTCTCACTTTCTAATCGCCCGAAGGGTGGAATTTTTTTCCAACACAACAATTATTTATAATGCTTCTTTCCTATGAGGTAAGACCTACACATATAAACAACTACGTGTATTAAAGATCCGGCACATGTGAAAAATATTACAAATAACCATTTTATCTAAAATTTCTTCGGATAGATGAGGAGTTTAGGGTTTGGGATTAGGGTTTAGGAGTTTAGGATTTAGGGTTTAGGGTTTTGTTGTAAAAAACCAAATTTTCGGAAATTAGGTTAATAAGGTTAATATTTACATTTATTTGTGATTACGAGGATTAATTAGAATATTTAAAATGTTTCTAACATCCGGATAACCACCTAGTAAAAAAAAAGGGATAATAATCTATTATTTGTTACTTGAAAAAAAACTCTTTTCGTATTTATCTTAACCACATTATCTCTCCACTTCCCTTCAAACTCTCCTTACATTATTATGGCAGATTTTGCGGGAGATTCATATTGACGTATCTTACTTATCGGTAAGTCAAGGCCGAACACTAGAAATCGGGAAGGTCACTTCAGCAGTTTATTCTATTATGGGTTGGGAGCACATCTCCATAGATTTAGAGAGGTGCTACAACTACAGACGATCATGCACAGCAGCCGTGCACTGTAGGATTTTGCGCCCGTCTCGAGTTCAACAAAGATGATCGGAACCGTTCATTTTATTCAAAATACTTACTTTAGGGTCTTTACAAAAAATTAGCTCAATCGGATGTCGGTTAAGGTGCTAACAAAACATCTAATTTTGCTTCAGAATTTAGGCCTAATTCTGAAGCGAAATTGGATGTTTCGTAAGTATCTTAACCGACATCTGATTGATCTAATTTTTTGTAAAGACCCTAAACTAAACATTTTGAATAAAATGAGTGGTTCTGATCATTTTTTTAAGACTTGAGACGGGCACAAAACCCTGTTGTACGTGGCTACTGTACATGTTTATCTATCTGTACTGATATTTGTTTCCGATAGATTTATGGTTGGATGGCCGAGAACATTTAAGCAGAACGACGCCATTTGGGTTATCGTATACCGCCAGACCAAGAGCGCTCATTCCAGTCCAGTCGCACAAAAGTTTTCTCCCGGCGTTTCGGCTTCAGCAAGTTTCCCGCCATAAGAAACTAGATTTTTGAACGGGCCATAAGAAAATAGGGTTTTGTTTGGTTGAGCGTTTAGTTTAGTTTAGTTTAGTTTTGATAATGGATGAATAGAGAAATAAAATAATGATTGAAGAGAGCGATAATGATTGAAGAGAGAATAGAAAATAATAATTAAAAAAATAAGACAATAATTGAAAAAAGAAGTAAGGTAATAATTGAAAAACAAAAATAAAAACTAATAATCTTATAACCCAACAAAGCCTAGATAATACTACTAGTTTTCTCGCCAAAAGAAACTCTGTGTGACCGGTTACCTAACTTTCTCTCGCAAATTGAAATCAAATGGAAGAAGAGACGGAGAGGAGCAGACCACCATCGTTCTCAGCAAAGAGAAAACCCCTTTCCGATCGCAAGTTCTCTGCTACCCTTCCCACTGCACCCCGATTTTGAAATTGAAAACCCCAAGTCAAAACTAAATTCAACAATGCACTAAACCCTCTTTCTGGTACTCTCTTGTGTACATGCTTGCATGTGCCTTTTGGTTTCATTGTGACTTGAATTTATTTTATTTTTGGGTTTTGCTTTCATCCTCTTATTGGCCATGTGCTAGAACTACAAGTGGATTGTGTATACATTTTATTTATTATTTATGGAATGATTGTGAAATGTTTATTTATCAGTTTCAGGTTGCTTTGATTTTTGTTAGTTGCCCAGTTCTGTCTTCGGTCATGGTATGCTTACCGGTAGTTGACCCGGCACTTCAAGTTTAGCTTAAATGTCATTTGGATAATAGACCAAAACTCAGGGATTTGATTAATCGACTTTCAATCTTTGCCAACAAGGCTAACTTTGCTGTACTCCATTCTGGGTGGTTGGCATTGTGGTCGATGGGTTTGGTTAGATAATTGTAACAATGTATTCGATAATAATGGTAGAAGGCTATTTTGGACCCTTGAAATTTGAATGTGATAATGTTGAAAGGCTATTTGGATACTGGTTGGGCTGAAAGTTGAGTCAAGCTGTACAAATTGTCTATATGACCAAGTCCAATTTTTGTCGGTCTGTGCGGTGCCAGTCTCAAATTTAACAAGGTGCCATGCCCAGATTCTGAATCCTTCTATTCTAAAGCAAATTGAGGTTTTTCTCCCGAAAAACTAAAGCTAACTAACTCTTAAAGCTTATCCCTGTACAATTGTGTCAAGTACCTGTTGCTATTTCTGTGCCCCATTTTGGTATGTTTGATGGGTCCTGATTTCCTGTGAATCAGTGACTAGGTGTGTAGAAGCAGTCACTAGGCTAAGCAAACCAGAAAACGAGAAAAATATTTTCTTGCTGGTGACACTGACCAAATGTTTGGGAGCATTCTCCTGGTTTTCTAGTATTCTGCATTGATACTCCTGACTTTTATGTTGATGATTACTGGAAGAAGTGAAATGAAATTACAAGCAACATTGATTGAGCCAGACAAACACAGGCTGGATGATTGAAGGTGATCACCTGGGCTGCTGTATAAAGAGTGCTGCTGTTAAGCTAGTTTAGTTATACGTCCAACGCATGATGCTATCTATGACCTAAAAGCTTGATGGTTGGTTCTCTTGTTGATCAGCTTAATATGTACCACAACTTTTTATCAATATGTGGCACAACTTTTTAACTGAGGAAAGAAAAAGATGCTTAGACCACAGCCATCAACCATCATGGTGTGTCGGCAAGCACTTAATCAGGACTGGACAAGGAACAGGGGAGTCATGAGACATAACACATGAGGATGTGACCAGAGTATCAAAAATCACTGTTATTGGCTGCCATTGGTGCACTTTATTTGTGGTACTGTAGCTCTGTACCCAAAGTTGACCTCATGCTTTTGGTCTTCATTTTCCATTAGGTCGACAAGTTGAAGGAGTGTAATAATTTTATGTTGCTTATCTCGAGGCTGTATCAGCAACCGATTACCCTAATTTTTAGGTCACAGCAATATATTGGGTGGGGCGACTGTGCTTTCTATATATAGGCCTGCATATAGTATTGATGTACGTGTTTTCTCAGTCACACATTACAATATTAGATACAATTTTTATTGTTTATAAAGTTCTCAGTCCCATAGAGACTTGCTTTCACCTGATGTTTCTTTTCTTCCAAACCCCATTCTGTGCATAAGAATTTCAGGGTTAAATAAATGATTCCCCAGTGGTGCCACATCTTAGCTTGATTAGACTGTAACAGTGTACTCTAGACTAGAAATAAAGATTAACTTCTCTGCCCCACCCTGTAAACCATCCATTGATATACTTCATAGTGATAAAGAAATTACAAATTTGATCAATATGTTTGGAGGAAAATCTTTGTGGCTTCCAAGTGAGTAAAATTATGTGATCATGATAACTAGCTCCATTCTCAAAGGAGACCTAAATACATCATCTGTCATTGGGCTTTGAGTTCAAATGGCCGGAAACTTATTTACAATGAGATTAATGGATGTCCTTTTGAGTCCATGTCAACTTCAACATTCTCAAACAGTTACCCTTTCTTCTTGCCCAAGCTCCAAGTTGCAATATGCCGACACATTTACAACTCATTATCAATCTTGTTTGATAGTTCAATACTTCAGTTCAGTTGTAAGCAAAGGGTTTTCGAGATGCCAAATAGATACCCATGAATAGCCTGGAAATTTGTCCTATAGGTGGAACATCATTTTCTTTCAATGATCTTTACTCCCTAGATATTTTGGAAAATACTATCTGCAGCATTGCAAAGGATAAGCCATTTACAAGTAACTGATGCGTGTGATTTCAAACCTAAAATTATTCTCTGTAACTTCTTGAACAGCGAATATACCTTCAACCCTTTCGACTAACCACCCGATGACTTGACAACTAAATTGATGCCTGTGATTTCTTGTTGAACCTTGTCTGGAAGTTTTGTGGTTGGAGAGAAGCAACAGAAGGTCGGCCACTTGTGACTTGTAGACAAGTCGTTCATATGAAACCTTCCAATCGTATTGGGCAATTATTTCTTAGTGTGCAACATTGAAGAGGAATCTAATATCCCTAGGTTTTGGACCTAGTCTAGAATGTGGTCCCATATTGAGATGAGCCATATATGGTTGGGTTGCTGTTGCCACTGCCCTCACTGCCATGCAACAGTTTTTGTTAGTTGTATTAACATGGAGATATTGAACCCTAATTTTTCTGCGTTCGTTACTGGGCCATAGCATGTGGGCGGGGGTGGGACTATTGAACTCTAAGTTTGCTAACCCTGGTAAACTTGTATTACATGTATAGATCAAATGAATCTCATGGTATTGTTTGTGCGGTGATCTAGGTGTGTGCATATAAATATACTTGTTATCAATAATCTCTAGTAATAGGTAAGGGTTTAAATTTGTTATTCTCTGGTGAGCCAAATAGGTGGGTGAAAAGCTAAGATATGACCTTTGGATAAAGACAACGCAACTTGACACCAATTATATGTACTGATATTGGCACTGCATTGACC
>BPLS01027536.1:9550-36268 GCA_019656275.1 Rhododendron kiyosumense
CAATTTGAAAAGAGTAATTTCATCTGTGAAGTTATTTCTTTTCTGGCACGCCCGCACACAATCATTTGCCATTTGATTGAGCTAATTCAGCCCAAACAATTTTTGGCACGCCCGGTGGGACCCAAAGGTGTCAAAATGCCAAGGCTTCGAAAGCAAATAGGAACACCCATGGGTGATCTAGCGCCAGAAGAACAAGCTGTGCCAGAACAGGCACCAGAACTAGGAACGCCTACAAATCCTGTTTTTCCTCAATTGGCTTCAGAACTCGAAGAGCCTCTTTATGAAGAGCCCTCTTATGAGGCACCTCCTGAGGAAGTACCTCCAAGCTTCCAAAGAGGACAAGCCAGTGGCAAAGACCACGATAGAGAGGAAGTGTTTAGAGAAATGATGGTAGCTTTTCGAGAGATGGCTCAAACCCAGAGAGCCATGATCAAAAGCATGAGAAATAGGTTGCCCGACTTAGAGGCAGCAAGGAATAGCCCAGGGGATAATGGGCTAAACAATCAGGCCAACTCGAGCACTCACCAAAGTCCCTTCGAAGGAAGGCCTGGAGAGGGGGTTGGAAGAAGTAGGATGAAATCTAGAACAGGTAAGGAAAAGATGTATCCAGATGAAATACCACAGTCTTGGTATGAGCCTGTGAGACCTACAAAACCTGTCCTAGAGATTCCAAGGCAACCTCATGGTGTTACCATAGGAGTTGAACGGAACACTAAAGATAGACAGAGTATGAATCCTCTCTTCGAACCCACATTTGGGGGATGGGAGGATGACTCAGAACCAGAATTGGTTCGTAAGCCCGAGAGAAGGGGTGAAAACCCGCAACACCCTCGGCAAAAAGTCCCCACCACCAAGAATCCTCTCAAGACAGCTTATGGAACCCATAGGTCTGTTCGAACTAATGAAGCATTTGATGAAATGCAACCTACATCGTATGGGAGGATTCCTAGAGAGAAACAAGGGGATTTAGACACGACAAGGGGAGTTTATGAAGATGGCTTCATAGGACCAGAGCCTCCTGTTGAAAATCAGGAGCAAAACTTCCTCATAGGCAATCCAGTACTAAGGGACCAAGTCATGGGTCTCATACAAGAGGTTTGTGGACCTCGAACTCGGGGGGTACAACCTCAAATTTATAGAAAACCATATCCAGAGTGGGTAGACACAACTTTCCAAATCCCTAGAGAGTTTAAAATCCCAGATTTTACCTTGTTCTATGGAGATGGGAGACAGTCCTCTATAGAGCACATAGCGAGGTTTTCAGCCCAGTGTAAGAATTTGGCTCAAAATGGCTTCATGAAGTTGAAGCTATTTCCAAATTCTTTGTCCGGACCAGCTTTTGCATGGTATACTAACTTGCCACCAGAATCAATAACTGATTGGTTTCAGATGGAAGAGGCATTCCATGCACAATTCTTCAATGCTGAGCCTGAAGTCTCTATGGCAGACTTAGCAAGGCTGAAGCAGAAACCAGATGAGAAAGTAGCAGATTTCATATCTAGGTTCAAGCGAGCAAAAACCAAGTGCAAACTTCGTCTGCCAGAGGCAGAATTCGTAAGATTAGCGCAGGATGGTTTAGAAAGAGAACTTCGAAAGATGTTTGATTCTACAGAGTTTAGAGACTTTGCAGACCTAACCTATAAAGTGGCTAGATATGAATCACTGCTAGAAGAGGACATGGACAGACATAATTCCTCTTACCCTACGTATTATAGGGATCCCAATTATGAGATCGATGCTGCAGAAATTATGGAGCATGATCCTTGTGTTTGTGAGCCTTTGATTCAAAAGAATGTATCTCTAGGACAGAAGTTCAAACAAAAGGAGATTACTAAAGTATATTCTTTTGATATATCAAAAGCAGATGAGATTTTTGATTTCTTGTTAAGAAAGAAAATCATCAAGCTGCCTTCGAATGTGAAACTTCCCACAGCGGAGGAAAAGAATGGGAAGACTTACTGCAAATGGCATGACTCTTGGTCTCATTCAACTAAGTCTTGTAATGTTTTTCGTGACAGGATTCAAGAACAAATCAAGAAGGGAATGATCAAATTTCCAGAAAAGACTATGGGAATTTATACAACGCCTTTTCCAAAGGTAGAAGAAGTCAACACCAATGTGCCCTCCTCACTGGCTCGAACTGTCAAGAAGTATTGGCAGGATAAGGAGGCACCAGTAAACATGAATACTGTTCAATATGGAAGAGGCAGGCCATACGCTTGCTATCCTCGAGGCATGGGAATGAGGCCAACGCCCTATAAACGGACCAGTGATGGATTGGCTTCGCAAAGGTTCTCAGGAAATAATCATTTGCCCATGTTGGAAGCTTCATTTTTGGAGTGCCTGTGTGTAGGTTGCAGGGCCAACTATCTGGTTTTTAAGGACTTGGATAGGAAGGGCGTGAGTTTCTTCCCTAAGGAGATGGGAATGAAGAGATTGGCCCCAGCGCAAGCAAGGCTAAGTGACAGTAAGCCTTGGTTGGCACCAAAGGGGGATGTGCCCACTAGCCCTGTCCCAGCCATCCACAGAAGGGAGTCACCGCCTTCGAAGAAAGCCAACATTGGTCAGACAACTGAGGCGCTAGGAGAGGCCAAGCAAGAAGATTTCACTCTGGTGAAAGGGGTTCCTGATTGGTTTCTCAAGCAAGTCAAGCCTGATCTGTTCCAAGGATACAAAGGCTCCAACAGGAATGAGAACAGAACTTTCAAGCCACCAGCCTCGAACTCAGGAAACTGGGTGTTAATTAGGGATCCCAAATCCCAAATACCACAAATGGTTCCATTGCTTTCAAGAACGCAGAAGAGGAAGCTCCAGAGAAAATACACGCTTTTCCAATCAGGAGAATCCTCAACGGGGGAAGAATCAGGCAGGGGAGCAAGGCCTAATCCACGGTTTAACAGGGTTAAGAGGGACCCAGAGGAGTTTCGAGCCCAGTATCATGAGAGGGAGACTTTGAAGAAAGTAGCCTCGGCCATGCTTGAAGAAGATCTTGATCCACCTTCTCCCAATTCATTGGCTAGTTACCAGTCTGGGTTACTTGAAGCCATGTTGGTAGAACAAGAGGGGATCGAAGGAAGCTCTTCACCTATGGAGCTATCAGCACAAGAGGTTGAGAGTAAGGAAGCTAAGGAAACTGAGACGCTTGAACCGGCCAAAGAGAGGGCAACAATCCAATTTGGCAAGCAGCCAGAGGTGCAGGTGAATATGGTGTATCCATGCTCTATGGATTTCTTCAAGAATGGCCAGACAATGAAAGGCCAAGGTGATGCTTGGTCAGACTTGGGCAAGCCAGTTGACTTCGAAGAGGCACTGAGTGATGAAGAATTGAACATCATATGTAATAACTGTGATCTGGAAGAAGTGGCTCAGATTGAGATGGACGAGAGCCTGGTATGTGAAATTGAGCAGAGTCAAGAGAGCTTGGAGGTAAGCTCAAAGGAAAGTGCTTGTTTTGTGCCGGATTCTATGTCCGACATCGAGTACCCTTTGGTAATAGATTTAAATTATGTGGAAATTTCATATCCATTTAAATTACCTACTAATGCAATGAGACAACATTTGCGTCCATTATATATTACTGCATATTTCGATGGAGTCCCACTTAATAGAATCCTAGTGGATAATGGAGCTGCAGTGAATATTTTGCCTTTCCAGACCTTAAAAAAGCTAGGGAAGGGAAAAGCAAAATTGATTCCAACTAGCACATCCATTGCAGGATTTACTGGGGAAAGTCAACATGCCAGGGGAATCATCTCCATTAGATTGGCAGTAGGAGGAATAGAGACTGATACTGCTTTCTTTGTAGTTGACACATATGCTAAATATAATGCTTTATTGGGAAGAGATTGGATTCATGTTAATGGATGTATCCCTTCTTCCATGCATCAGGAATTAATGATTGTTAAGTATGATAAAGGCAAAGAAGTGGGTGTTGAAGGAGTCAAAGCAGATCCACATCCATTTAGTGCCACAGCAAATTTTGCTGAAGCAGAAATGTACAAATCAGATGTAGTTCCTCTGAGTGAATTACTGCAAGCAGCCACTTACCCAACCAACGAGATGGAACTGGGAGAATTGGCAGAGCTGAAATCGAAGCTGAAGCAAACTGTTGATTATGAATCAGACACCCCAAGAGATGATGCTGCTTGGATGTAAGTCCAAGGGAGAGGCAGAAGAAGAGGCCAACTCTTTGGCTTTGGTGAGATATGTTGCTTTGGGGATCGAGCAGAAGATTCAGGAAGACAATGTATGGGAAGAGGTTATGCAGGATGATAAGCCTCATAAGGAGGAAATCCAGATTGTTTCTCCAGAGCAGGTTGAAGCTCAAGACCTTCTGGAGGAGGTAAAATTGGGGGATGAACAAAACCCCAATCCAGTGTTCATTAATAAACAGCTTGAACCAGAGATGAAAGCTGAGTTGATAGCACTATTAAAAGCAAACAAGGATTGCTTTGCATGGAGTTACAAGGAACTACCCGGATTGGACAGGGAATTGGTGGAGCATAGGTTGCCTATCAAGCCACAATTCAAACCTGTAAAGCAGCCAACCAGGAAGATGAGTCCAGAAACTATTGCAGGTGTTAAAAAGGAGATGCAGAGGCTCTTAGATGCAGGTTTTATTAGAACAGCCAGGTATGTCGAATGGCTATCCAATGTGGTTCCAGTCCCTAAAAAGAATGGGACTATCAGGATCTGTGTTGACTTTCGAAACCTAAATACTGCAACTCCTAAAGATGAATATCCAATGCCTAATGTGGATACACTTGTGGATGGTTCAGCTGGACACAAGATATTATCCATATTGGATGGGCATTCGGGATATAATCAAATTTGTATTGCAAAGGAAGATGTGCACAAAACAGCATTTGCTTGCCCTGGTAATATTGGCATCTTTGAATGGGTCAAAATGCCATTTGGACTAAAAAATGCTGGAGCCACGTACCAGAGGGCTATGAATGCCATTTTTCATAATTTGGTTGGAGGTTTTCTTGAATGTTACATAGATGATATCATTGTGAAGTCAAATTCTAATGAGGATCATTTGAAACATTTGGAGAAGGCATTTCAACAAATGAAGCATTATCAGTTGAAATTGAATCCAGAAAAGTGTTCTTTTGGAGTGTCAGCTGGAAAATTTCTAGGGTATTTAGTCCACAACAGAGGAATACAAGTTGACAAGAACAAAGCAAAGGCTATTATTGAAGCCAAACCACCTTCTACAAAGAAGGAGTTGCAAAGGTTTCTTGGTCAATTAAATTTCCTTCGAAGGTTTATATCTAACACTGCAGGGAAAACTAAAATCTTCTCGTCTTTGTTGAAATTGAAGGAAGGGGAAGAATTCAAGTGGTCCAGAGAGCATGATGAGGCCTTCGAAGCCATCAATGGCTATCTAGCCAATCCTCCTGTTTTGGCACCTCCCATCAAAGGAAAGCCAGTGAAGTTGTACTTAGCTGCAACACACGACTCAATAGGAGTACTGTTGGCTCAAGACGATGAAGATGGCAAGGAAAGAGCAGTTTATTATCTTAGTAGGTTCCTAAACTCCTGTGAATGCAAGTATGCTGCAGTGGAAAAGCTGTGTTTAGCTTTATTTTATGCTTCCAAGAAACTCAGGCATTATATGTTGCCTAGAGCAACTTATGTTATTTCTCAAACTGATGTAATTAAGCACATGCTTTCGAAGCCTGTGCTTAGTGGGAAAATTGGGAAATGGATAGTGTCCTTGATTGAGTTTTGTCTTGAATATGTACCGCAAAAGTCAGTAAAAGGCCAGGCATTGGCCAACTTTCTAGCTGATCATCCAAATGAGCTTGAGACACCAAAAGGGTTGGAAGCCACTGTGGTCGAGATCAAGCCATGGAAATTATGGTTCGATGGGTCAAGAACAGCTCAAATGGCTGGAGTGGGCATAGTTATTGAATCTCCCCAAGGGTTGAAAACCAAATATGGTTTTCGACTGAATGAGGGACAATGCTCCAATAATCAGGCAGAATATGAAGCGTTGATCATAGGATTAGAAATTTTGCTTAACTTAAAAGTGAGTGTTGCTGAAATCTTTGGAGATTCTCAGTTAGTAGTGAATCAGTTGAATGGACAGTTTAAATGCACTAGTCCAGCGTTGATAATTTATTATCAGCAGGCCAAGAGGTTGATAGATCAGTTCTATATGCTCACTTTAACTTATGTTCCCAGATTCTTTAATGAAGAAGCGGATGAAATAGCTCAAAGGGCATCTGGTTTCAGAGTTCTAGCAGAAAATGAAAAGGAGTTTTGTCAATTAACTTTGAGAAAATCTCTGCCCATGTTACAAAGTAGAATAATTGGTTTCGAAGTATTGGAAATTAATGTACCCACTAGTCAAAATGTTGATTGGAGGCAAGCATTGATTGAATATTTAACCAAACCAGACAGTGTTGCAGACAAGGCAACCAGATTGAAAGCAATAAACTACATAATGTACAACAATGAGCTATTCAAGAGAGGGATGGACGGCCTTCTGTTGAAATGCTTAAATAAGGTAAGTGCTTTTAAGGTAATGGCTGAAGTGCACGAAGGAATTTGTGGAGCACATCAAGCTGGCATAAAAATGAGATGGTTGATAAGGAGGTATGGTTATTATTGGCCTACTATCCTCAAAGATTGTATAGATTATGCAAAAGGGTGTCAAGCCTGTCAAAAAACAGGTCCACTCAAGCGTTTGCCAGTCACAGATTTGCAATATGTGATAAAACCCTGGCCTTTCAGAGGTTGGGCCATGGACATGATTGGGATGATTTATCCGCCTTCATTGGAGAAGCATAAGTTTATCTTAGTGGCTACAGATTATTTTACAAAGTGGGTGGAAGCACAAGTTTTTCAGGAGGTAAAGCAAACCCATGTCATTGATTTCATAAAAGGAATCATATACAGGTTTGGAAGCCCTTAAACGATAACAGTGGATAATGGTTCCATATTTGAAGCAAAGCTGGTAAGGAATTTTGCTAGTAACCATGGAATTTCATTAATATATACCAGCACATATTATGCTCAGTCAAATGGTCAAGCAGAATCAACCAATAAGATCATCAAGAAGGGGATTCAAAGAATGGTGGATCAGAACCCAGAGGTTTGGCATGAGCTGTTACTTGACACTTTGTGGGCATATAGAAATACAAAGAGGACAAGCACGGGCACGACTCCATTTGCATTAACTTATGGACATGATGCTGTGTTGCCTATGGAGATTACTGTAAGATCTCAAAGAGTAGCATGTCAAAATAATTTGGATACAGGGTCTTATCATCAAGCCATGCACATGGAGTTAGAAGACATTAATGAAGCCAGAATAAAGGCTTTAAATCAAATCATGTTGCAAAAGGCAAGAGTGGCAAGGAGTTATAATAAAAGAGTCGCCCTTCGAAGCTTTGATGAAGGAGATCTTGTATGGAAGGTTATTCTTCCTATCAGGGATAGGAGGGTAAAAAGGGATGGATTAGGAAAATGGGCGCCAACATGGGAAGGGCCTTTTCAAATCCATAGAGTGTTGAGGGGAGGAGCCTATCATTTGAGAAATCTTGATGGTTATGTTCATCGAAGGAAAATCAATGGTAGGCATCTCAAAGCTTATATTCCATCAATATGGGAATCCTTTCATAGAAGATAGCTTTCGAAGGAAGGTTTCTGAGGTTTTCGATGGAATTGGTTTTTTTTTTAGCTAAAACCAAAGCGAGTCCCCAATTCGAGGCATTGGTTGTATAGCGGTAAGATTTCAATTGGTTTTGACATTCAGGAGTTCTTTTCTATGAAGTTCCTACATGATCACATTTCAGCCAGTGTGTCATATTAGCATTCGGAGCCAGGAAAGAGTCAAGCATTGCCAACCAAGTTTCCATTATATTTATGAAATAACAAAACAAAAAAAAATAGACCCAAGGAGGTCTGAGCAAAATAAACATAAACAGATCTAAGTGGATTTGAACAAATTGAAACTTCCGGCCTAAAAAAGCAAAAATGAAGATCATAGTTGATCCTCACAGTCCCAAAGGAGAATCTTTAAGAAGATCCTCCCTCCGGGGAATTTTTTGCTTCGTGAGCCGAAAGGACGGATGAGAGATCGTCCCAGGTCCTAGCCAAACAGAGACGTGAAGCTGTCTCTACGCACACCAGCTGGCTTCGAAGCTGTTCGACCTCGCTTCGAAGGGCCTGGAGATCCGTTTGGATCTCTCTCTTGAGCTCCGTGAGCATGCTAGCCAGCCTAGCAATCTCAGCTGCAAGGTTGACCGAAAGAGTGGGTTGATCAGAATCCATGATTAGATATGTGGAACGGGAGAGAGTGAAAGAGAGAATACACCGTCCTGTTAACACAGGGGTGTATTTATACTCAAACGAGTACAAAGAATCCACTTCAGTAATTATGGGCATTGATGAGTGGGAATACGTAAGGCTCAGAAGACGAAGGGTCTGAGAACGTTTGGATGGCATAATTAATGGGTTGCAACTCACAAGGAGACGGCTGGAAAGCCTCGGGAAATAGATGAGTTGGATTAATTAATTTAGACCGTACCCGGTTGGTTTTCGAAGAGCCAGCGTATTTCAGCGTTGTCAACTTTGTTTATTATTTATTCAAGGGCTTCGAAGGAGAAGCCCAGTCAGGATAAAATGATACAAAAGCGCTCGTGAGGAAATTTTTTGTCTCTTTGATTTTCTTTATACTTATTACGTCCATGTTAGTATTTAGCATCAGAATCAGAGTAAAAGCGGTAATGAAAGGCTAAATTACCAGTTTGTTGGTCAAAGCCAGTATTAAAAACATAGAGATGAATAAGCATTTTTTCATTTCATCAACTCAGAGAGTTACAAGAGATTACATCGAGAAACCTATCTAGGGATCCATTACATTTGCATAAGGGATTACATCGAGAACCCTATCTAAGGTCTAATAGTATCTCAAAGCTGGGTCTCTAGGGATCAAAGCTGAGTCTCTAGGGATAATGCAACTGAGATACAAAGACTTGGACCAAGCTTCATTGTGACTTGGTCCAATCTCCCTACCAATTATTGGTAGGGAGATAGAGCTCATAGCTCCATAGGTAGGTAGGTGGGCTTCGAAGACCATTGTTGGTTAGAATCTTTGGTCTTCGAAGCGACCGCTGGATACAGGCACATCGCAAGAAGTGATGTGGCTGTACCTAAGGGCCTTAGGGTTTAGGGAATATCTCGCAAGAAATGATATGGCTATGTTTGGAAGCTTTTTCTCAGAAACAGGGGAGGAGGCTTCATGGTGAGTTTCTTTGAAGCCCTAACTGAGAAGCGTGGATTGGAAGTTGCTGAAAGAAGGAAAACGAAGGAGACGTTGTGAGTTTTCTTTTTCCAAGACCTCTATTTATACTAGTAAGCTTGAGAGTATTCATTTATGGCTCTTTAAGATACGGTAGGTGAAGCGTTGGCATAGTGATCTCTCCGAGTTATGAAAAGGGGAAAACAGTGTTTGGCTTAATGACGGGTGTACTTGCCCAAGAGAATTGAATAGTTAATGAAAGAATAAAATACAAATTGTGTAAGATTACAGAAAAGGACTAGTTACATTACAAATGGTTGTTAGTAGTCCTCGAAGAGAACTAAAGTTAGTATCCAAAAGGGACGTATGAGCTGCTCTTCTCCTCTGTTCCTCTCGAAGGGAAGGAATAAGTCATGGGAGCATTGACTCATCCCTTAGCGCTTCACCCTCAAGCTCTGGGAAGCCCCTAGAAACTTCAGCTCTCTCTTCCCTGACTTTCTCCATTTCTTCTCGTAACCGCTGCATTTTCTTGTTAAGCTCTGAAAGCTTAGCTCTTCGAGCTTGATATAGCGATAGGCGAGAAGCGGTCTCGTGTGCTTGGGCTTCCAATTTGTTAGTCTTCTGAATGGTGGAGCCAATGCTCTCTGATAAGAAGTGGTTGTGAGCAATCAATTCACTGAACTGCTTGAGATGTTCTTGGAGAATGGAATTGATTGACATGGGAAGGCCTTGGGAGAGAAGTAAAGCTTGATGGCACACCTCGAAGTGATAGGATAAACTATGTTCAATCAAAGTGGGAAGTCCTAGCTGATTTAGGGTCCTCAGAAGACTCTTTAATGTCAGGACTTCTTCCTTCGAAAGAACATGTTTAAGACTAAAAGAAGGTAAGAGAAGACGTGTGGAGGGGCTCAAGAGTTGCTGAAGGCTTTCCAAAGGGTTCGAAGAGATGAGAGGAGTGGGAGTAGCAATTTTATTGCAAAATTCTTCCAATTGACTTTTAAAGAAGGATATGTCAAAAACCACTAAGGGCAAGTCAATTGGAGAAGAGGAAGATGTGGGATGGTCTTCAGGAGAAAGAGCCATACCTATTACCTGCATAAGGTTTATAAGTTAAAGTTAAGTTGAAAGGAAAACAGGAAAGGAGAGGTATGATTGGGTGTCAAGAGTACCTGATCTGAGAAGGAGGTTGAACTTGAGCCTTGGTCCTCAGCATTTCTAGGAGTATGGCTCTTCGAAGCCAAAGTAGGGTTTATCCTTAGAGGTCCCTCCCCTGAAACTGATAAGGGAGTGAGGGGGAAGTCTCTCTGAAGGAGGGGAAGTTGCACCAGGGTCTTCGAAGGAGCCAAACCAGCTATAACCTGTGCAAAGGTTGGCTCAGTAAGGAATGTCAGCAAAGTATGCATGTCAATATCCTTTGCAGCAAAATCTTTCTGTACAGAAAGAGCTTGGACAGGGGATGGCTGCAAAGGACAAAGGTAAATTAGTATGAATTCTTTCACAATCCGAAAGGTGAGTGTTCAGAAGATACCTCTTGTGGGACATCTTCTGATATTTGAGGTGAAGGCTCTATCACTTCTTGTTGAGCACAGGGAACGGGAGCTAGGTCCAATGCCTCAACGGGGGATGTAACTTGAGCCTACAAAGAAGTTAACAGTGAATCACGAGCACAAGAGACACATGAGAATGTGTGCAGTGTAAATTGACTTACCTCTTCTGGGGAGGAAGGTCTTTTTGGAGAAACAGGCCTCTTGGGAGGAGTTGTTTTCCTCACATAGAGGAGAGTCTCCTTCACTTGCCTTGTTTCACCTGGTTCGAACTCAAGAATTAGGATAAAGTTCTCTTACTCCTAAGGGAGTACTGAACCATAAATGAGAAAGGAATGTACCCTTGGAAACAAGTATCTCTGTATCACTCTCTGTTTCTTCATCACTGGAAGAAACCTGAGGGCCACGCTTCCTAGTGGTCCTTGTCCTCTTCGAAGCTGAAAGGAAAGGGATAAGAAGGTGACTCGGATAAATATTATGGCAATTCATAGACTAGGTAGAGGGAAGGAAACCAACCTGGAGGTGCAGCTGAGGGCTCAAGATAGTGCTTGGTGGGAATTACTTCTTTGGGCGGAGAAGTAATTTTTCTTCTCTTCGAAGCACTTTCTGAGGAAGAGGAGGCACCTGCAGTATTGAATGTAATTAGGTTTGGTTTCAGCAGAAAAGAAGATGTGGTCAGAGACAATTACCTCTTTTTTGTGTGACCCTCATAGATTGCCTTCTTGGTGGAGAAGGGGGAACGACCATTGCAATTGGGGATGCTTCAACTGGAGTCAATTTTTGTTCAACTTCACCTCCAGCAATGCCTTCGATCCCTCCAGCCAGGCCAAATGCGTTGTCAGAGGAAAAAGAGGACGAGTCATTTTTTCCTCCATGACCAAACTCAGACTTTTCAAACCCAATGTGGGCTAGGAACTGTTTGTAGGGTTTAACCCCTGAGAGGAAAGAGCAGTTGGAGTGCCACCAGTTGTCAAATGCAGGGGTGGTGCGCACTTCAGGTTCCCTGAAGTCCTGAGTAATGGTTCTCCTCAATGCATTTCTAGCTTGGGCGAACCCCGTCAGGAAATGGTCAGCCAGGATTGGTGATCGTTCAGACATACAAATGTTGGCAAAGCCACAGTAAGGGGTAGGTATGCCCTGAACAAAGTCCAGTTGTCTAGCAAATTGTGCAGGGCAGTATACCTCTGCATGTGCTATGGACTTGAGGGTGTTCGACGAGGAAATGAAGATCTCTCTGCTCGTCAGAATGTTGCTCCATGCTTGGAGAGCTCGAGAAGATTTTCCTTGTCTATCCGTCAGGATGTCGAACAGCCATGCTGGCCCAACAAGAGTAGGATAGGGATTGGGCCACTCTCTGTCTGAGGCGAGACCAGCAAAGAAGCAGAGGTAGTACACCAAGGTCTGTGTAGTGCTGTCCTCTGGGTGGACGTAGGTGTCACCATGAACATTGGGCGTCTTAACGAGGCCAGCAAGGGATGTGGGTGCTTTGAAGGGACCCAACTCAGGGAAGTAGGCATGAAGCCATAGTTGAATAAACCATTGAGGTCCTCCCTGTGAGTGGTTCAAACCCTTCTGATAGAAGTCGAACCCAGCTTTGTAGACGTGACCCAGAAAGTAAGAGGCAAAGTCGAACTCTTCTCCTCTGGCCAGTGCCAGTGCCAACAGAACGAACTCATTCATCACTCTTTTTCCAGAGTGGCAGAAGATGTGCTTGCAGAGGGTGTAGAGGATGTAAGCAAAAAACTCTGTCTCGGTCACTTCCCCTACCAATTTCTTTTCCCTGGTGCAGAAATGGGAAAAAGCCCCGTTTGTAGCGGTCAAACGAGTAAAGCCCTCGGGAGGATGATACTCCTGGGTAGGGTCAAATTGAGGGCCATATGGAATGAGCCCCAGCATTTGGGTAACATCCAGAACTGTGGGTGCCATCATGCCACAGTTAAAGCGAAAGAAGTTGAAGGATGGGTCCCAAAAGGCCAAAGCGGCCTGAATCAGAGAAGGATTTTGTGGGACCCCCCTTCGAAGGAGGGTAATAATTCTTTTCAAACCCACCTTCTCTAGATCGTCCGACTTCGCAGCCAACATACGGGTGGTCCATATCTTCCAGTCCTTGTCCAATGTGGGCCAACAGGGGAAGGATTTCTTTGGGAAGTTTTGCCAATCGAGGCTCGAACAAGCCCGGATTTCGGCATCCCCCAGTCGAGGGTAATAAAGAGAAAGCCTAGCAGGGATTTCTCCTATGAGTTGAGGGCCCAAGATGTAAGTACCTTCTTCGCTAGGGTTTGGAATGAAGACCCTGGCGTCGAGGTAGGGCTCTCCGGTCGGTCCCGGTGTTTTTCCTGAGACGAACCGCCTCAATGCCAGAGAGGGAGTAGGATGTTCTGAGGTTGGATCGCTAGAAGAAGCCATTGATTCAATTTGGTTTTAGCGTTGTTGGAGAGAAAGAGGGTTCTGTTCTTGAGAGATTTCGAGTTTGAAAAGCTTGAATGCATAGAATGCAAGGGGTGGTTTTGAATTAATTCCGCTTTTATACTCCTGCAGGTGGGCCAGGCCTGTAGTGGGCCCGTACCCTGGGGTCCGCTGGGATTTGTTTTGCTCTTTAAAAGAGTTGTTATTATTAGAATTACCTATTTTAACAGTAAATCCAAGTCCAGCGTATTGAAAAAAGGGGGAAATTTCATTGAATAAACCTATTGGATTACAAAATTAAAATTTGCGTATTTACAAAAAGCAAAGCAAGGGAAATCCTAGTTCTTATAAGAGGAAATACAAATTAGGCCTTCGAAGGGCCTGGGTGCGGAGAAGTTGCTTTTTTGTTCTCAAAGTAATGAGGAAAGGACCAAGTAACAAGACTGTGGAACTTGTTCCATGCAAATTGGAGGAATTTCAACTCCATTTTCCTCATTTCTTCTTTGGAGTCTGACTCCAATTTCTTCTCCAGCAGAGGCCTAAAGCGAAGCACCAGTGCTTTGGCTTTCCTTCGAAGCTTAGCCTCTTTTATTGGACGCTTCACTTGTTGCCTCTTGAAGCGCCTTCGAAGCTTTTTGTCTGCATGACCAGGCACCACCTTGAAGGACTCAGCAGTAAAGTTCTCAATTTGGTCATGCAATTTCTCAATCCTTTCCTTGACAATGGCATAGTCTTGAAGGATTTGATCGAAGCAATACGCAGCAGTATTGGCTTCGAGCCATACCTTGATCACCGGTAAGAAATCCAAAAAACAGTGGATTTGATAAGAAACCGCGGAGGGGATGGAGCATAGTACCAGTGTTTCACAAGCCCATTTGAAATTGGTAAGTGGGACTTGTTCTTCCAGGATATGAATATCCAGAAAGGAGAAAACTTGAGAGAGGAATAGATGGATTCGAGCATGCCCATGTGAACGGTGTCGTTACCACTCAGTGGCAGGAATTGGCTCGCAAAAAGGGTTCGAAAGTGATGGAATCTATTGGGTGTGGGGTCAGGTTGATCGAACTTGACCAAAATGGTGCCAAAAGTGGTATTAGTGGAGTTTTCTTCCCATGAGCCCCAGTTGGACCCATCACATGAATTCGAAGGGGTTAAAGAGGAATCCCAACCCGTGGGAGATGGGTTGGGGGTATGGAATGTTCGATCAGAAATAATCTTGCCTGCCAACATTCGAGGGGAATTTGGAGGAGACATTTGGGGAGAGTGAGATTGATGATCAAGGTTATCTAGAGTGAGATTGATTTCTGGAAGAGAGTCCATAAACGTAAGACTTCTTATCAGAGAAGACTTAAATTCGAAGAGGTTTATGAGGGGTAATGTGATTCGTTAAACCCTATCATTAACTGCCATTTATAGGAGAATTATTGTAGCTATCTTTGGGAAGTTCAATAGACGTGCATGGGAATGAAATCCTGTCATGCTTCGTGCGTCCGAATTTGAAGGGACATGGGCAGAGAACGTGTGCCATTAACATTTATTTAGCATAAATAAATGTTAATGCGGGGGGTGTGTTTACATCCTGAAAAGTGCCACCCAATGAAAAAATTTCACGTGGCCCCGAACGGTACGGCAGTTGTATGAAGCCTGTCCCAGTCGAGTACCAATTACAGAGGATTGCGGAAATTAAGGGAGACACTGTTTTTATGACAAACGGTGTCGTTTTAGAGTGAACCGGTGTCGTTTGAGTAGTAATTAAACGCTGGTTTGGGAGATTATTGGATCTAATCGTTGGTTTAGGCTTTACGATCATCGAACGGTGGCCTCACTGCCCTGTTTTATAACTGAAATTAGATCCAATTACAGGGAATCATTTGGGAAGCCAGACGTGTTGCATTAATTCACGTTGCTTGAAAATAGGAACCACGATCCAGGAAGTGGCCATGAACACCACGATCGAAGCGAGCAGGGGAAGAAGGAATTCTGGAAATATCAACGTAACCGTTCGAAGGTCCCCTCAACCGTTTTATGTGGCCAACGTGGGTATCAATCGAAGACGTGGAGATCGAAGGCAGGGCCAATGTCTATAAATAAAGAAGTAAAGTGAAGAGAGAAGGACACACAAAAAATTCATATCATCTGACAACTCATACAAAATGATTGCTCAGAGATCTATCTTAGATTAGTTTTAGTTTAAAGTAGGATCTTTTTGTAAGTTGAAGGCTTATTTGCATGTAAGATTGCTTTCGATTAAATTCAAGTTTTCTTATTTTCTTGTAAGTTCTTTTCTTACCAAAGAATAGTCGTTTGTAAGTCCACTTTTGATTAAATTCAGTGTGCTTATTTTACTGTATTGTTCTTAGAGGAGTCTTAAGAGTGTTTGTATACAAATCTACCTTTGATTAAATTCAGGTTTGTTTGTGTTCAATCATCTTTTCTGATTCGAAGCGCGTCAATCTTTTATTTGGTTGATACCTTAAGGAAAAATCCTCTTAGTTGAGGTAATCGAACGGATAACACAATTGCCTGATTGAGATTAGTTATTTCAAATCAATTTGAAAAGAGTAATTTCATCTGTGAAGTTATTTCTTTTCTGGCGCGCCCGCACACAATCATTTGCCATTTGATTGAGCTAATTCAGCCCAAACAGAAAGGAAAAAAAAAGAAAAGAAAAGAAAGAAAGAAGGGAGCACAAATAAAATTGAGTGGAGGGAAAACTAAGGGTTATTTTTGTCTCCACAAACATGATTTACTCTTTATCCAATATTCCAACTACTTTCATTCCTCTCTGGAAAGTCGAGTTTAATTGATCTCAATTAATAAACATTATCATGTGTCTTAGTGACACGTATTAACAAAACCCTTATTTTGACAAAAACAAAAAAAAAACAAAACAAAACCCTTATATTTAGTATGGTCCGTGTGTCACTTCAACTCCACCGACTCCGTATGTTATCTTTCTCCTCTTTAAAGAAGAGAAAAAGGTTGAAGTGAGTCGCGTGCCCGAAACAAACTACTACTGCTAAATGACCTTTAAGGTGAGTTGCGTGCCCGAAGATACGCCCCCATTTAATGCCCTATTGGATAAAATCCGTTACCTGCACTGGTTCGCGTGTCACGAAGAAGATGAAATTTGAGTTGCCAAGGCATTAAATGGGCTAAACTGCTACGGTAATCCAACGGGGTTATCGATCTTGTTGGGTCGTGACCCCGACCTCGATTCACACCTCCAAGCACAAGCACGAAAACAAACAAGCACAAACACGAGAGATATCCGAGGAAAACTCCACTATGTATAAATCACATATACAAGTATGAAAAACCTCACCGGGATAGCCACAATCCGGCTTCCCCACTCCTCTCTCTCTCTCCCTCACTCCGGTGGCTCTCCGACAGAGTATCTGAGCATCTCCGAGGAGCACCGCTCCCCGGACGGGGAGCTCTCCGCTCAACTCTCCCTCACCCTCTCTGTCTCTTGCACACACACACTCACTGCCAAAGGCAATCAACAAAAGGGAAAAGGGGACCAAGGGGTTTTATCCCCTACAACCACACCCACTCCACTTGGGTGTACCCCAACAGATCTCACACCGACGGCAATTCAAAGATCACTACGGATACGCAGATAATTCGAGCCATTTAGTAATTTAAAAAAAAACATCAGTTCAATCGATGAAAATGGCATGTAGCATTATCAATTGAGTATAGGGCTTGTTTAATTATGTTATGTGGCATTCAAACATAAATACAAACTAACTTAATGACTATATACTACAAAACAGACGTCACACTTTCTCTTTATGACGTATGTAACATTGTAACACATTCTCAAACTAATGCCTTGTTCTCTTCCATTTTCAAAAAGAATTTTTCAAAAAATTCTCCCAACTTCTAACATTTCTCTTTTTATCTTTCTCCACTTATTACCCCCAAAAATTTTCAAAATACAAACCAAATAAAGCATTAAATTTTTGGAGATTAGAAGATGGAATCCCCTTCAAACACAAACTAAAAAAGTCTGCTACTACCACTTTCCTTCACAGTTACTGCTAAGATTACTATCTGCTTTGTTCGAGAATCAACATCTGACAAAGAATCAAATTACGATTATGAATATCAACATCGACAGGCCGATCAGGGGAAAAAAAAAAATCATCAACACCGATAGAGATTACGAATATCAAAATCAACAGAGAATCAGATTACGGTTATCGACATCAACATCGAGAGGGTGACACAAGTTAAATTCCATAACGCCGATAGAATGAAAACCCTCACTTCGATTCCACGCCCGGGGTTTGGAAAGATGAGCACAGACTTAAGCCAGAGACAGTCTGTAGGAGGCATGACACAGGTTATTGTTGTTGAATTCCACCCAATTAAGTGGAATGAGATGAGGATGCAGGGGATAATCTTCCCTGGGGGTGTCGGCAACTGCTTTGTTTGAGTGCGTCGTACTTGGTGTCTAGAGTAAATCCCGCAAATCCTCATTTGTTTAAGGAAGGAACCAGGCTTTAGGGATAGGGGATTCCCATTGATTTGATTCATGAAGCGTATCTATAAAAGTCTTATCCTGAATGAATACATAAATTAAGCAATAGGAATACGAATTCCCTAAGGGGCAAGCTACACGATAACGAAATTACGATTGATCATACATATCGAGACGCCTGATGTATATCTGTAATGTATTGGCACACTATAGGAACCTTTGCCGAAAGAAACGCCTGAGAGCATTCAGCTAGAGTTGTGCTAATCTATCATAAATTTAGGGGGTGTTTGGTTAGCTCATTTTCACATTTTCATTATTACATTTTCACATTTTGATTGTTTGGTTCCTCATTTTGCAAATGTGTTTTGGAGAACACATTTTTCAAGCTCTTTTTCATTTTCGAATTTTTCCATTTTAGTAAGTGTTTGCTGTTTGGCTCCTCTCTTTTTTTTCCAAGTTTTGGCAAAATGGCTTTGCCCATTTTGCTCATCTAGAGCATAAGTCAAAAAGTGCTCTGGAGGTGTTTTTCCCATTTTCTCATTTTACATTCTTTTACAAAAATGCCCTTGAAGAAGTTAAGTGCTCTGGTGGTGTTTTGCCCATTTTGCGTTCTTTTATGTTCAATAATGCATAAAGCTTATGGTCAAAAAGAACAGGTCTATATTGTATAGCATTGCATGCCTAACCATATATTCATTTCTTTAAGAAAAAAAAAATACTTTAAAGTATAAAGAGATTACACCACCTTTCAAAAAATAATAATACTCTAACAATTAAGCTAATCTTTTATCTTCAGCCGTTAATAGTGCTAATACACTAGTAAAACACAAAGGGCAACATGATAAAACTAATACATAATTCATTTTCATCATATCTCTTCTAAACACTATTCCTCTTGAAAAATGCATTCTGCCCATAATCAACCAAACACCTACCAGGATTCAAAAGACATTCTAACAATAATTTTTAAAAAGTCAAAAAACTAAAAATGAAAAGCCAAAAAAATAGGCTTCCAAACACTCTATCAGATTCAAATTACATTCTGACCAAAAAGTCAAAAAGCCAAAAATTAAAAATAAAAAATCAAAAAGTAAATTTCTAAACACTCCCTAAGTGTCCTAGGAATTTGGGTTTGGCATTCTTTTTAGAAATTAATTTACTAATCTGGTAGCGCTATCTATGCAAAGAATAGGTACAAGAGCATTAATAATTTATCACCCACTCGATGCAAGTCACCTATTCCCTCCGTCCCATTTTGGTTGTCTATTTTCATTTTTCGTATCGTTCTTTCAACGCTTATATCTTCCAATTTGAATTTTCAAAAATATGCAATATGAATCTTATTTGATAGTTCTCGATTAGATCTATAATATAAAATTTTCAAAATTATGAAAAACATTATAGATTGGGAGAGATATAAGCGTTGAAAGAACAACACAAAAAACGAAAATAGACAACCAAAAATGGAATGGATGGAGTAGTAATTTCTAGCTAGAAGTTCAGGAAGCCTTTATTTGGCCTCGAATTCAACTTCCGACTATGTATGTATTATCAATTGAGGTGTTTGGTTAGTTCATACAGGATTCCGGCATACTTGAGCCTTCCTTTAGCGGAAGATGGGATTGATTCTCAAGTTTAGTCTATGCATTAGATCACCGACGCTCGAACTATCGAAAAATGGTATAGTAGAAATGAAGAGACAATCTATGAGGGTTTACCACTCCGTAAACAGATGAGAAAATAGGCGTCGCACAATTTAGCGCAAAACATCAGGGAAACCAAATGTTTTTTCATAGAAACTTGAGATACTATTCGAATCGTGACTGCATCACAACCTATCACTTAAAGTGCAATACCCGGCCGAATAAAATATCCCTTTGAACTTTCTCCTTTTTTTTCTGTTGAAAAAAGAAGTGTCGGAGATATTTCATTTTATCAAATAATTGAAGCACTCAACGAATAATTCCACACCTTGGCTGTTTGTACAGATAATCACCATTCACATCAGCTAAAATCGTGATAAAAGGAAGAGCTTTACATAGTGATGTAGTATCTGCATCCAATCAGAAAGCTAACGCAGCGATTGGAAAGAAATGATATGATCCGGCAAATCTATATGATAAAACTGAGCAAAAAAATATCTAAGCGTTTGGTCACGAAATGGCTCAAGAATTGAGCTCGGGCGTGCCAAGACTTGTCGCATCTAACGTAGGGTTGAATGTCCATTTTCTGACTTCTTAATTGTATGGTGAAAGTGCTGCAAACCTAAGGGCTAGATTGCAGTGATCTAGATTGTAGTGATGGTTCGTGATTTTACCACAACGAGCGTGGACTTAACTATTTCCTAACCGTGTAGGAAAGAGAGCAACGTAAAAGTAAAAACGAACTTTATTATGTCGGAATAATAAAGTTGAGTACAAGGAAAACTAAAACCCAAATTACTTGAAGAAGTAATTAAGTGAATGCAGGAAAAGTAAAATAGCGGCTTTGCTAGAAAGACTTTGGTTTAACCGCTGGGCTTGATTGGTGTGAGAACTCTTTTTTCTACAGTTTTTGCATATGAATATCTCCCGACTTCACTCCATTGTGCCAAATGTCTCATGCAACTGCACATCTTGGGCTAATGGGTGGTTAATAGCCGTTCCAAACGTTACCCATACATGTTCTTTCTTAATCATGGGTAGTTAAAGAGATAGTGGGCCATTCTCTTCTCCATTTTTCGTGGCCATTATCAAATGGCCAGTAAATGTATAACCTCCATGGGCCCACCTCCTATTTGTATGGAGATCTTCCAGAATATCCCAAATAATTATTCTCGACCAATGGGCCTTTATATTTCATTTAGACAATTAAGTCCAGAAAACTCTTGGCCCGTGATCGAGTTAGGCTTAAATCAATTGAGCCTAATTTGTATCGACTTGGCCCACTAATTTTGACCCAATATAGCTTCATAAAATTGGCACAATTTTAATTAATTTGAATTAAATGGTCCTCAGTGTTGTCCCAAGATTTGGTGTTAAAAACGGATGCAAACACTAAGCAAAACATATCTACATCCATTTGATTACGTATTTCAAAAATGCCAAGGACACAAACATTTGTGCACATATCTTCCACATACATTTTTATGGGGCCCACCTCAAATCGCACCAATATGATCCAAACCGTTCATTATTTTTAAAATAATGTTTTAAGAGTTTGTGTAAAAAATCAACTCGATAGGATATCGGTAAGAGCTTTTTTAGAAATCGCATTGCAAATCAGACTGTATCACCCTATGATTTTTGAAAAAGCCCTTACCGATATCCTATCAAGATTTTTTACAGGAACTCTTAAAACATTATTTTAAAAATAATGAACGATTCGGATCATATTTGTGAGACCCGACATGGGCCCTATAAAAGTGTATGTGCAAGATATGTGTAAAAGTGTATGTGCAAATAGCATGACTATATATATTTAAAGGTTAACATAGGTAGCCGTTTGAACATTTATTTTTTTAAACAATACAGAGAATATTTTTCAAATAAATCTAGCCCTTCGCTCTCATCCACTTTTTAAGCTATGTATCCTCTTTAAATGTTTTTTTTTTTAATCAAAACGAAAATCGTGTTAAAATGGTAAATAATATTCCTTGGCACATCTTGTTTATCACCTCTCTATGGCAACTTTGGAAAGATCGAAACGAAAAAAGCTTTGATAACATTGACATCCCACGTTTCATTAGTGCGTGGACTATTATTGCTTATGCCCAAGAAATAGTGGATGCTTTCAAGTTCCCTCTCACTAATGGCTCGACAAGAACCTGCCTTAATTCTTAGTCTAACCCATCTCCAAGAAATATCAAGCTGAATACGGATGGATGTTGGTGTGAATCGAATGGCATAGGAGGGTTGGAGGATTATTCAGAAACCATTTGGGAGACTGGATCATGAGATACTATGGCAAGCAAAGCTTTCATTCGAGCTTGGAGGCAGAGCTATGGAGCATACTCGAGGGACTGGAAGTAATACTAGAAAGGAAGCTGGAAAATGTAAAGATTGAATCGGACTCACTCGTAGCGGCGAACCTCATCACGGAAGGAAACCCAGGCAATCATCCCCAGAGTGCACTAATCAATGAAGTCCATTTCTTACTAGCTCAGACTAACACTACGATTGGGCATATCCCCCGTTCGGCCAACCAATGCGCCGACCACCTTGCTAGGATGGGAGCGGAACACACAGAAGCCCTCTTGTTTGTTATGGACATGCCTATCGCGATGAGGGAATTTGTAATTAGAGATAGCTTGAATATCAGGCAAGTGATTGACTAGGTTGCGAGCTCTTATGCTCACAACTTTGGTTGTACTCTTAATGTGATACTCTCTTCTTTAAGTTTATAGAATTTAAAAAAAAGAAGAAGGTAAAATGGTAACTGAATCTATGTATAAATAGCATTTATCAGAGCAATTGAGTTGAACATATAATTTATTGAAGTTGGACTTTCCGCATAGGCATCCGCTACTTTACCACAAGGTCTAACTATTGCAATTTGAGACTTTTGGCTTTTGAAACTCCTGGAATTGGAGGCTACGTTTGGTAAGAAATGTACAGAAAAGAAAGGAAAGTGCTAATTACCCATATTCCGTTACTTCTGAGCTTTTGGAAGGAAGACAAGTAAAAATTCACTCATATTTTGGTGACCAAATTTTGAGTACCATGTGATATGTCAATAAAATATTCGAGAATTGTTCTCATGTGTCATGGAGTACATTCTACCAATTCAATTGTGACATATAACATGGTATTCAAAATGTGGTACTCAAATGTAGTCATTACAGCATTGCTCGTAGAAATTATAATGTTCTCATTTTGAAATTTCATAGGATTTAAATTTCTTCCCCATTCCTCTCCTCCTCCTTTTTATGTTTACGCTGCGTTCCGCCAAGGATGATCAAGTGTTAGATCTTCCTAATGACTCTTGGAAATCTATTTATTCATGTTTGTATATATGTTGGATTGATAGTGACTCCTCGATCAATTCACATAGAAACGACCATACGGAGGGAAAAACAAAAAAACCTCCTATCCCATTCTGTGGTTAAAAAAGAAGCAGCAGCCCTATATGTTGATGCATGGTTACAGCCCGTAGCTAATGACCTACCCAAGTTAAAGCCATCTGTAGTTTGTACACAAGGCATGCGTATCACAACTGCGTTTGGTAATCTGTCCATTTGATCATTGGATAGATGGATGGATATAGTAGGTAAAGACAAATATGGGTTATGGATAGTAGATATAACTTGGCAGCTTGATCAAAACCATTCTTTTTATGGAGGAAAAATACTAGTATAGTACAACTTCAAAAGTGGAAGAGTTAACTGTAATGATTCTCTGTAAAAAGGATTAGAAGGGCCTTGAAATTTGATTGGGGCTGTTACAGTGACAGCCTGTTTGGTTAGCTTTCTTTCTTCCCCGTTTTTTTTTTCTTTTTCTTTTTTTGGCTTGGTGGATCCACCTCGCTACTATTGTGGGCCCCAAAAAAATACAGAAAAATATTTATAAATTTTAAAATAATATTTCATGGGACCCTGTAAAAATCAGTTCTAACGGATATAGGTAAGAATGTTTTTCGGAATTTATAGGAATGAAACTGTTTAGTTTTGCAGTTTCGTCCCTACAAATTCAAAAAACATATCTACCAATATCTGTTGGAGCTGATTTTTTATATGGTTTCATAAAATATTATTTTAAAATTTATGAATATTTTTCTGTATTTTTTTGAGGCCCAGAGTGGATCTCAATAAATGTGCGGTGGAGGGTTACCACGAATTCCATGTGGTGACCTTATAGTTTTGCGCGAGATGGATGATGGTTTATATACTGTTGTAGAGGAAGTGAGACAATCCTATACGGTCGAGATGCAAAAATTTGTACTCCCTATGCCCATACAGTGGAACTGGGCTTCTCTGTAGTTAGACAGCAAAAAAACGGCTAAGAGTTAATGGTCTAATATACTTTTGAAACACTTTTGAATGATTGTGCTAAGTTAGATTGCCTACTCGGCATCCTGAGAATTAGTGTTCTGAGATACTTTTGAAACATTTTCAGAAGGTTACGCTAAGTTAGATTGCCATCTACGGTTCAAATAATCCACATTCTTTAAACTTATGAAAGTAGGTAAGACCGCAAGAGTATCCTCACCAATGGAAAAAAAAACCTGCACCGGCCCAGTCTTGAATTTTGCATGGCTCACTTTAATGATTGAAATTTTGCATTTTATAGAGCTAGTTGAGAAGATTAATCATAATAAAAAAAATTTATATAGTAATGAAAACCCAACTAAATACTCCCTCATTTCCAAATTGAATGTCAATTTCAATTTTTTTTTATCTTTCAATATGAATCTAAAAAAATATGCAATATGAAATATTGTTTGATAGTTCTCAATTAATTTTATTATACAAAATTTTCAAATTCATAAAAAACATTATAGATTGAAAAATATAAGTAATGAAAAATAACATGAATTTCAAAATTTGTCATCATTTTTAGTTTCACATTTATCCTGAAAAGTTAACAGATCGGCTCACTTGATTGAAATCATTGAATTGCTTTACTCTATTTCAAGATGCAAACGTTCATGTGTTTTGAGTATTGTCAAATTTAACATGATTTTTGCATGGTTGAATTTCTCAACCAACTCTTGAATCATCAAATGAAACTCTAGTAAAACAAATATCAGATACTTAACCATTGATTACAAAGGAAAAAGAGAGAAAAATCTAAATCAAGAAACTCTACAATCTTGCAAAGCTGCAATAATCCTTAATGAGATCCAGGAAATGGTTTCCTACCGAGCACCAAAAACATCTCAATCCCAAAATCGTCTCGCCGATCTCAGAGTAAAAAAGGAGCTCTGCTGGAACTAAATGAACCCATTTAGAGTTGGTCTTCAACGGTTCATATCGGAACGAAAATTTTGAGTTCTACAGACTTCAGCACCTCTTCGCCCATCTCCTTGCATCCAACTAATTTCTGATCAGAAAGAGGGGAAAAACACAAGCATTACCCATTTGATTAGCAGCAACTTTATTCTACTCTTCGGATCGACGAAGAAATTTTACGACAGACACACCACACCACACAGAAGCTTGGGCATGAGGGACATGAAGCAGAAACGAACCAAAACTTGTGCAAGTACTAAAGCAAACAGTGAAGGAAAATTGGAAAAACAAAAGTCGGAGCATCTACATACATTTCCTGCGGAGTATATGTCGCAAGTGCGAAACCCCCTATTCAGCGTATCCAAGACAGCAGTCTCAATTCTCTGGGCAGCTTTGGCTTCGCCTAAGCCATACTTCAAAAGCATAGCAGCACTTAGAATGGTTGCTAAAGGGTTCGCTTTATCCTGCACATTAGACCCATGCTCCATAAACATTCACATTAACTTATGGAATCGGAAAAAGGATCGTCAGAGAAAAGAATATTGAACTTTCATGAATTCAACCTGTCCAGCAATATCAGGTGCCGACCCATGTATAGGTTCGAAAAGTCCAGGTCCCTGCAGACAAATAATTGCCAAACAAACAAGAAATCAAGTTTCATTCTACTACACAACTTCCATCTATGACAGAAAGAAGAATATCACAGTTCTGTGAAACAAACATCCAAACTCAAAATAGTGAGAAAAGCAATTTGTTCCCAATACCTCTTTGCCGAGACTAGCAGATGGAAGCATCCCAATACTTCCCGTTTTCATCGAAGCCTCATCAGATAAAATGTCACCAAAGATATTCACTCCGTTTGGTTCACAGTTTTGAGAGTAACTTTTTACTCTCGGCACAGTTTTCAATAAATTTTTCTCTCTATCTCTCTCCACTCATTATCACTCCAACTCTCAAAAATAACTTTCTAAAATCTAAACCAAACAAAGTGATTATTTGTCACAATTGTGTCAAACTGCGTGTTTTTTTTGTCAGCGGGATAGGACAACTGATATTGTCATTATGCTTGAAATTATACATAAAGAGAGCAACATAAATTACAACGAATTTTTTTTCACAAACACAAGGCAAACCTGTTTTGGATTGCAAACAAGCTGCATTGCAGCATTGTCAACGTACATGTGAGTGAGTTCAACATCAGGGTACTCTGAGGCAACTGCCATTACTCTCTCTCCAAAGCATGGATGCCTGGCAAATACACAGAAATAATCATATTACATCGATAATGACACTGAATTTTCATCTTTAGCCTCTTTCATCTATCACTATTGTTAAATGTAATTTTCAAAGAAAAAAAATGTGAACTTAAGAATCAACGTGTAATTGCGTTAGTGTCATCGAACTCAACGTGACATTTTGATCTCACAACCTTGCATTGCTCTAAATTGAAAAGGAGGCAGAGGCTCTATCAGATGTGTAAACCAGAAAAAATAACTTTCATACATAACAAAACATTACAACTTTGAAGCACCTCCAAGACATTGGCTTTATCTACAGAACAGAGCTTCCCAAGCCGCTTTCGAGCAGTCTCAAATGCAATGTGAGCAATCCGATCAATCTGTCAAGAGAAATTTTTAGATCAAGCAATCCTGTGGCAAAAGTAGTATACAAAGCAATATTTATGACAAGGGGAAACAAGCTTCTTCAGGTATGATCAGGAATTTCAAAATCTCAGTCAGAAAAGGATTCCCTAAACGCACTCTTATTTTCTTTGGTGGCACCACATAAAGAATTACCAAGCTGTAGCCAAATCTAAATTCTTGTTGGAAGTTATCTGAAACAAAAAACCAAGGAGAAAATTTAAAGGTGTACCACCTTCACTTTTCAGAGGGGAAAAAGAATATTATTTCAAGCACCCTCTTGTTTTACCTTCCATCCACAACATAGGTAGATACGAAAAAGTAAAGCAATACCTAGTATACTTGAAATTTTAACACTAACACCACATGGAATTAGATAATTCACATCGAAGTTCATTGGTCAGAGAGTCACGCTAGATAATTACCTCATAGGTAGCATAGACCTCAGTGTTAAA
>BPLS01027538.1:3691-17040 GCA_019656275.1 Rhododendron kiyosumense
TCACTCATAAGTTATGCCATAATTCGTCATTTAACAACTTGGAGCAAAATCTTTTTCTTTTTCAGAACCTTTTGTAGGCTTGATTGACATTGTTACATAAATAATTACTTCTTTTTTTTTGCAATTTTGTACAGGTAAATAAGGCGATGAAGTTACTTTTTGGAAGCTAACCAAGATGGAGTTGAAGACTTTTTGGTAGTTATTTTTGGAAGCTAACCAAGATAGAGTTAAAGACTTTTTGGTAGTTAACTGGAACACTTGTTCTGAGTTTTTTTTGGATATGAATGTTTAATAGTTTCGGTAATGTTGTTAAGTTTCAAGTAGTTATTCTTGGAGGATGGATGTTCTGAAAGTTTTTGAAGTTGGATTATGAATGTTGACTTAATGGATATTTGATTTGAATGATATTTTGCTTCTTTCGCAATTTAAGTTTTGTTAAGTTGAATTATAAGATATAAAAAAATAACTTTGTAAGCAGGTGAAAACAATATATGGAATAAATTGTATTGTTGTTAATGTCCTATTTTTGGTGACAAAAGATATTGTCACTGTTGTGTGTCTACTACTACAATACGTTATTAGTGACACACAAATGGTTGTCATGGTCGATACTTTTAGTGACAATCTTTGTCACGGAATCATTTCTTTTCTGTGACAAAATGATGTTGTCATTGTTATTGTCTGTGACATAATTATTTTTGTCACAGAAAATCTCTTTTTCGTGACACCATATTGTTGTCACTGTTACTTTCGGTGACAACTATGTCACGGAAAATTTGTCTTCAGTGACACCAAATTTTTGTCACTGTTGACAACATTCCGTGACAACTACAAAATTTTGTCACTATTGACTTTCAGTGTCATGGATATAGTGACACCCCTTCTTGTGTCACCGAAGATAATAGGTGACAAAATTTGGACATTCGGTGACATTTTTGCATGTCACCGATGGTGTTTTTTGTTGTAGTGTATATTGTAAATATTTTGAATCTTTAAGGCTCTAATAGTGTTTTTATGTCAATAATGCTTCCGCACTTTTAAATTTTACAGTCTTTGCATCCTTTAGACTGAGTAATGAGGTCTTGGGTGGAAGTAGGATCCACTGGCCGGTCACGATAATCCTATCATTTTAACTTATGGGATAGGGTCGTGACAATGTTTTATGATGAACGCAAAATATTGACATATGAAAGTCCCAATATCATATGTTTTCTAGCTCTCTATTGCACTTAATTGAGTAATATTGTTATTTTAGTTTATTATTCACTTTAATTATTGAATTTGCAGGAAAATATGATAAAATGAACAAATTCTAATGGTGGGCCCAAGCTGTTATTGGAATCTGCAAGGCAAGAGGAGAGCACCGAATTAATTTCAATCCTAGTAAGGTTGGAGCTTTGGTCCAAGTGCTAAATTGGCTGATAGTTAGATATCTTGATTTGAATTGCTAAACCTAGGCTGAAGTTCCAACTAGGTTAGGAAATAAGGAGGATTCGGTGGTAATTGGTCCAAGAATTAGAAAAGTGAATCAAAGGAGGAAATCTCCGTTACAAGGAAACTCTCAATCGGCACTTGTAAAAGGGAACAGAGGGTTCTAAGAGGAGAGTATCACTTTTCCACGCATAAACAGAGCGCCATCTCAGACCATAACGCAGCATCGGCATCTCGAGCAGTGGAGAGGAGAAAAATTCTTAACTTTTTCGTAAGCTTAGTTTTATGGAGTTCTTTTATTATTTGAATATGTTTTTGTACTTCATGAGTGGCTAAATTCTTGAACTAGGATTGGCGATGAAACCCCATTAACAACTATTATCTATATATTCATGAGATTTAGTTTTACCTGAATATGTGGTTTTGATTATGATTAAATTGTTCTTACTCCAAATCATTTGTTAGGAATATATTTTGGATATGAGTTCAATCATCTTTTTCTCATGATTTGGAATTGTCTTTAGCATTCAACGCTGGTTTTCATTGTTAAAATTATAAAACTGGATATTTATTGTGATTTGTTAAAAGCGGATACAATTAATGATTTGGTTTTATACTTGCGAGCGGAGAGGAACAAACATTAGACTTTTTGATCAACTTTCACGATGATATTTTTCGTGGTAACAGAATTAGCTTTCAGATTATCATGAAGAAATTTTGAGTAAAGTCAATGATCATGAATATATAATGATACTAGTTAATGGGTGTGGATTCCAAAACCCTAGTATTTTCACCTTTGATTAAAAAGAAGCTTTAGTTTTCTCGTCTTGGATAATTTAGTTCGTTGTTTTTACTTTTCACTTTTAGTTTAAAAATCAATCACAACTTTTGTTAACTAGGTTAGGGTTTAATCGATTTAAGTTACTGATTTTTCCTAGAAAAATTATAAGTCCCTGTGTGGGTTCGACCTCGCTCTCGCCATACTATATTACAATATGATTTGTGTGCTTGCGAGTGCTTTAAAATTTCACATCAAGTTTTTGTTACATGTAAAATATTTTTCTCATTTTTTACATAACCAAATACCGAAAAATAGGTAAAATATTTCACCGAAAAATATTTTACGTCCAAACAAATGGAGCCATATATGTGCAATATTCACTTCCCTCCAGCCAAGGGTACATGGAGTTAACATGGTTTAGTCCATGCCTTCAATCCAAAACATCCTTTTCAATACCCAAACTGTCTTGTTGCACCTTGTTTGGATCAGATTTTTGCGGTCTGAATTTTCTTCCATCTGCAAGGACACTTTACTATACTAAACCTACGTAGTACATACTCTTGACTGGTGGGGCGGAAAATATATGGTTTCCCTGGTGAGCCGGATGGAATTTAATATCTATCTATGTGCAATATTCTCTTCCCCCCGCCAAGCGTACATGGAGTTAACATGGTTTAGTCCTGGCCTTCAATCCAAAACGTCTTCTTCAATTCAGAGACCCAAACTATCCTATTGCACTTTGTTTGGATCAGATTTTTGTTGTCTGAATTTTCTTCGCTTTGGCAAGGTCATTTTCCTATACTAAACCTACGTACCCTCCAATTTTCCTCTTTCCTTTATGGGCTTTTAGCGGATTTTGATTGGATTTCTTTGTTTTTCATACCAAAGCTCTTGTAGTTCTTCATGAGATCTATATATGTTTCCTGTAAAATAACAAATGTATTACTACAAGTATCTTGTTTCCATTTTCTACAATTACACGAACCGACTGTTTATCCAAACAAAGGCAGAAGCTAATAATTATTGGAACAAGTTGCTCGAAGACGGAATATTCAAGGGTTGATCCAAACAGGGTATTAGAATAGGAGAAAGTCTTCAATACACCCCTTTAAAGTGTGTACCATATGCACCTATTGTGTGGTTCATATTATGCCACCTCATGAAAAATTACTTGTAGGACCGGTCATTCATAACATTTTATTTTGTTTCGTAACTTTTATACTAAAAATTCGTAACTTTTCATCAATATGATTCATAACTTTTGAGCAATAGATTCATAACATTTTGGGAATCATAACATTTTAGTGTGTTTTAATGAGGGTGCATATGATACACACCCAAATAAGAGATGTGTATTGTAGCACTTCCCAATTTTCAAAAGTAGAAGATGCAGTGTTTTTTCTTGGTACTATATCTTTAATGACTCCCGTTGTTTCTTTGAAAATCAGTTTCGGATACTGTCAGATGGAGAAGTTAATTATTTTTCTTGAAAACAAATCTACAAAGCATAATCTGTAAAATAAAGTTGCAAGAATAGAAAAAAAATTGAAAAATAGATGCTATCATATGTAAATTTATGGAATCCAAATCCTTTCACGTTACCCTGATGGGATAAGGAATAAAATTTACCACGGTCTCACTTGACAATCTAAGTCGTTCATTTTGTGAGTCTAGATATGCTTATAATTGATGTAAAAATCATATTGTGAGTCTAGAAATTTTTATTGATAAAAAAGGAGCACAGTAGGATATTAAAGAAGATGATTATTATTCCACAAAAGATTCAATAACCAAAATAAGGAGGTCTAGCTTTTCAAGTACAAATATTGAAACTTCGCTAACCCGAAATTATCAAAGTGTATGCAACTACATTCGCCAATTTATGAATAAAAAGAAAATCACAAATCCTATGTTATGTTCCTAACCGATCAACTTCGCAGCGAATATCTTAGATGACAACTTTAACCTTCATAAGGCAAGGCCGCGCACTAAAGATAAGTCAATCCAATCTAATCGAACCATCACTAGTGCCTCTGCCTTGCTTCATCAAAAAAGGACCATCACTATCACCTTTATCGAAACATGAAACAGCATCTCAATGATAAATGGAAAGCCAAGAGAAGGGGGGAAAAAAGAAAAAGAAAAACTCTCACACCTTTCATAGGGAGCTCGATTCCTTTTTTTCTATTACACTAATAACAATCATAACTCAAAATTATGATTTATTTAGTGGCTGGAATCATGCCCGAATTTCTACCATGTCACAGCTCCTCGACATTAGAATGGTTGTCTGAGAGGGGTAGATTAGGTAGAGACTGAATTTTTTGCAAGAAATGGACAAGATGATTATCGATGAGACTCGAGCCAATAACCTTGAGTCCAAAATTACGAGGAGTCAAATTGGTCATTTCTAAAAGTCAGGAATGTGATGTGCTAAAAACCCAAGCCACGGGAGGTAAATCAAATTTTTCCGACCTACACATTTCTCAAATACCATTTGATAAAGCTAATGTCAATTTAATGCCTAAGTCGGGCCTCTATTTTAGGAAAAAAAATATTCAATAAGCCCTAAGTGACTATCGCCTTCTCATCAACGCCTAAAGGGCACTAGTTCCGGTTGTGGATAAAGGTCAAATGATCAAATACACAATGCATGAAAAACATTCTAGAAAAGTAACAGATAACTAGGCGGTATTATTACCGGCGGTAAAAAAACTGCTGTTAAAGCTGTTTTTACCGGCATTAGTAAAACCACAGGGAATAACTACCTAAAACATCGGTTTTTTTAAGAATGTCGTGTTTACAACTTTTACTGGCGGTTTTTTAAAATACCGCTGGGAAAAATAGAATATACGGTTTTTTTAAGTATCGGCAGTTTATTTCCGCCGCTTATATTAATAGCAACCTGTATAATATAAATATTATTATGTATCCTACATGATGCACTATGCGAGTCAGCCCAGTTGGTAGCACGCACCCCATAGGGTTCGGAGGTTCCGGGTTTGATTCCTGGGAAAACGAAAAAAAGAAAATTAACCATTGATTTACTTGCTAGCGGTTTTTTACCGCTATTTTTAGTATTGCCAGCGGTTTTCTAATGCCGCTTTTGTTTTTCTAACAATTGTTTTCCCGACGGTTTTTAACTATTACCAGCAGTTTTCCCATGCCGCTAATGCTAAAATTTGGCGTAGTATAGACACAAACCTTATGTTGTTTCGTTACTGTGTTTAATGAGTACATCCGCAGCTCGCACCACTTTTTGTTATCAATTGAATCAATAATGTACAAAAGTTACATCTATTGTTGCGTATATTCAATGAAGTGTGAACCAAATCGAATCGAGGTTCACAAGCTGAAAAGATCAGTGATTCTTTCTCATTAGTATTTGGTAAAAGTCCGATTCAAACTGCCCCATCGCTTGGGGGTTAAATTTTCCGAAGTAGAAGAATATTTTCAATTTTTCTTCATGTTTGACTGAACTATTTTCGATAACATTCTTGGCATATGGAGTACTATTTAAGAAAAATATTAAATAGTTATCCTATTTGGGAAACTTTATGTCTCCATTCTAGTGAGTTTAAAATATTTGTGTTCTAATCTTGTAATTAATAAAATCGCCAATTATGCCCTTATTTATTAAATCATTTTTCTTTTTCTTTTTCTATCTATTATGGGATTTCTTTTTCTTATTGGAGTATTATGGGAATACTCTCTCTCTCTCTCTCTCTCTCTCTCTCTCTCTCTCTCTCTCTCTCTCTCTCTCTCTCTATTAGAAATGAGGTTGAAACTATTAGTTTCCATCGCAAGTTTGTAGAAATATTTCTTGAAAATACAAGGAATAAATTTGATCATATCACAATCCCTATCTGATCATCTTGATTTTTCACATGCATGATCAACATGACCAGTTCAACAACATGACTGATTACTCAAACGGCAATAATACGTATTCTGAAAATGTGCCCGAAAATGTCTCGTTCATGTGTGTGTTGAGTTTGTCAAACATGATTTCGCTTGCTATTCAGAATCCAAGAGACAACGTCCCCAATGGGGTTTATATCCCTATATATTTTCGGAACTACCATCCCAAGAAAAAGTACAAATCCACATAGAGCACCCACAATACTACAACTAATATACCTTTAACAATGGATACCCAAATTCCAATTCTCCTCATTTCCCTTCTCCTATCATCACTACCTCTGTTTTCAATTTCTTCACCCCATACCTTGCTCACATCCTCATCCCTCTCAGTATCCGATGTCCTATTTTCCCCAAACAGGGTCTTCTCCGCCGGCTTCCACTCCGTTGGCGTAAACGCTTATTGCTTTTCCATTTGGTTCACTCAACCCACATCCGACGGCAATCTCACCGTCGTTTGGACAGCCAATCGCGACAGACCCATCAACGGAAAACGCTCGAAACTCTCTCTCCTCAAATCCGGCAACCTCATATTAACTGATGCAGCCCAATTCACAGTCTGGTCGACAAACACCAAATCAATTTCCCCACTTCAATTACAGCTTCTAAATACCGGTAACCTTATTCTTCGAAATCGAAGTGGTTCAATGAATGTTTGGGAAAGTTTTGATTCACCAACGGATACCCTCCTTCCAAACCAACCCATGACCCGAAATTCAAGACTCGTTTCCTCTCGAAGCCATAACAATTTCTCGTCTGGGTTTTACTCCCTGTTTTTCGACAACGATAACCTCCTACGTTTAGCATTTGACGGCCCGGAGATTTCCAGCGTTTACTGGCCCGACCCTGGGGTGGTCAGCTGGGTTGCGGGGCGGACAAGTTATGACAGTAGTCGAATCGCGATGCTTAACTCATCCGGGTATTTCAGATCGAGTGATAATTTTGAGTTTCAAGCTTCGGATTATGGTACTTGGGCTTGGAGAAGATTGAAAATGGATGTGGATGGGAACGTGAGATTGTATAGCTTGGATGAGGAGAAGAGGATTTGGAGTGTATCTTGGCAAGCCATGAGTGAGCCGTGCAAGATCCATGGTGTTTGTGGGCCTAACGCCATGTGTAATTATGATTTTCCCGCGGAGAACGCTGGCCTGAGATGCTCTTGTTTACCCGGGTAATGTTTCCAGAGTTTTGAAATTTAAATTAGGGGTCGGCAAAAAAAAATAGTCAACTTAGTTAACCCCCTCTAACTAAGCCTCGCGGGCACTTTGCCCCCTTTAACGTTTTTTTTTGGCACTCAACCCTCTCTAACTAACTAAAATTCAAACGGTCATAACTTCAAAAGGTCATAACTTCTTCGTCCAAAATCGAAAACATGCAAATTATATATTGATTTCGAGGTCTTAAAGTCAGCTTTCTAATGACACCAAAATCACATCATGATTTAAAGCACACAGAAAGTTATGATCAAAACGGTCTTTCTGTCTACCAGCTCTTACTCTTTTGATAATAATTTTCTGTGTACTTTGAATCGTGACGTGATTTTGATGTCATTAGAAAGCTGACTTCAAGACCTTGACATCAATATATAATTTGCATGTTTTCAATTTTGGATGAAGAAGTTATGACCGTTTGAAGTTCAGTTAGTTAGAAGGGATTGAGTGCCCCAAAAAAAAAGTTAGAGGGGGCATATTGCCCGTAAGGCTTAGTTAGAGGGGGTTAACTGTAATTTACCCTTTTTTTTTTAACCCCAATCGATAATAGGTTATTATTAGAGTTGCATCAAAGAAATATCAGGGGAGGCTTCACTGTGAACCCAGCTTAGAAATTCCTGAATTCCTGAAGCCAAGTTATATGAGTCTTAAGAGATAGGACGTATTTAGCTAAAACATTAGCCACCCTATTACAATTGCAAAGAACAAAATTAAAGGAGCAAGAATTAAAACGACTACCAAAAGACATCGTATCTCTAATTATGACCTCCAGGCATGCTGTAACCTGTCTCTTCCCCTGCAACATGTTGATCACAGTTTGCGCATCCCCTTCAACAGAATATGAGCGTCCAAACGAACATATGGGACTGATCAATGCAATACGAAATCGTTCAGCTTCCACCATTTCTGTTGATGCTCTCCCTGGAGTAGGAACAGCCATTTGAAGGTCTAATTGTTCTGTGCTATCTACACATTCCAACCAATTGTAGCAAATAAACCCAGAGCTTCTTGCTTCACCTCCCCATTAGGCATATCCCCTATACTCTTCCACATGTCTTTAATCTGTGCATTGAATGTTATCTCCGGACGCAAGCGAAATGGAGATAATACCCAAACTTTAGACACTCTATCACAATTAAAGAGCATATGGGAGGGTGTTTCCTCAGCCAATCTACACAAGGTACAAATTGGATCTACTTGTATCTGTCGCTGTATCATCGCACTAGCCACTAGAATAATACCATGCAAACACCGCCACATAAACATTTTAATTTTTGTGGGAGTTTTCATATGCCAAACCCTCTTCCACATATCCTCGTCAGCCTCTAATCCATTGATTTGGCCACTACTATGGGCTGTCCTTGTCTGAACAATTTTCTTTGCAATAACGTAGGCTGATTTAACAATAAAAGACCCTGTTGTTTTACCCCTCCAAATGCATTTATCTACCATCCCTGTCTTACTCAAAGGAATGCTCAATATTTGCTCCACATGTCTAGTATTGAACACCTCTTTAATGACTAAGTCTTTCCATGCCATAAGGTTGTAGTTAATAAGCTCTTCAACATAGGTCCAGTTGCTGCCTTGAGGTTTCGGAGTGAGGACTTTAGGATAATTTGAGTCCCCTAGCCATGGTTCCTTCCAAATCTTGACCTTATGTCCTGTCCCATTTCTCCACTGCCATCCCTTACTAATCACATCTTTGCTTGCTAAAATACTTTGCCATGCCCATAAAGAGGATTGCTTTCGATTAGCCTCCAAAAAAGATGTTTGAGGGAAATGTTTCGCCTTGAAAACCCGATAAAAAGTAAATCATCTCCAGTCATCCGCCGCCACCCTTGCTTAGCAAGCATCGCTAGGTTAAAAGCCTCAACATCTCTGAAACCCAAACCTCCCATGCCCTTTACTTGTGTCAATTTCTCCCAACTCATCCAATGAAATATGCACAGATTGAGTTGGCGGGATAAAATAGAAATTTTAAGCAGGTCGGTTTAGGTGCTGGTAAAATTTCTTTAATTTGCCTTTAACCCGACGAAATCCGCTATACATACTTGTGTTGTACAACACCAATGCTAAGGTACACCATATTACACTTAAATTTTTTTTTTCCTAACTCGGCTACTACACATAATTAACCACACCTATTTTTTTTAAAAAAAATTCAAACTTACCCTAACAAGTCAAATGGATAGAAAAACATGCAACTTCATGGTATACATATCAATTGGCACATGTTGATACTATTGTTCTCTTTCACTTAAGTCATATTGTTGTCATGTATTTAAACGACTTTAGAAGGATGCTCTGTAAAATTTGTCTATTACTACAGTACTAATTCGATCTTTTGAACCTGCACATATAAAGATGAGTGCACTTTAAGAGAACGACTTATCGGGTCTGTCATCATTGTTACCAGCTACTTTCTTTTCCATATTTGAGGTAGCACTACTTCCATCTTGATATAAGCAGATCCGTTATTGCTCTTTGAATCCTTGATTCCCATGATACTTTTGTTACAATATAGTTATACAGACTGTTTTACAATTTTTGGCCAACTCTCCATCAGGTACAAGGCAAAAAACCTTACAGATTGGTCTCTCGGGTGTGAACCAGAGTTCAACCTTTCTTGCAACGCTGCCGAATCCGGTTTCATCAAACTTCCTAACGTCGAATTCTATGGCTACGATATCAAATTCTATGAAAATTACACCTATGAAAGGTGTGAGGAAGTGTGCTTAAAAAGCTGTATTTGCCACGGCTTCAATCTCAAATTTCGCGACACAGATGGATATTACAATTGTTATCCGAAGTTACGGCTGCTTAACGGACATAGAAGCCCTTCATTTGGGAATCCAATGTATATAAGACTGCCCAAAGCCTCTCTCACTTCTTATGCAAATCAAAAACAAGAAATCGGGTTACATTGCCCCCCGAGCACACAAAACTTGCTACTTGATGGACGTTACAAAACACCAAAACAAAACAGGACGTTGCAGTTTATGGTTTGGTTCGCGTCTGCATTTGGCGGAGTAGAAATAATTTGTATTTGTTTCGTATGGTTGTTGTTGTACAGAACTCAACAAAGTTCAAGTGAAAACACACAAGGTTACCTTCAAGTTGCGAGCGGGTTTAGGAGATTCACTTATGACAAATTGAAGAAAGCAACCGGAACTTTTAGGGAAGAAATCGGAAGAGGAGGCAGTGGGGTTGTGTACAAAGGCGTTTTATCCAATCGTAGAGTTGCAGCAATCAAGAGACTCAACGAGACTAATCATGGGGAAGCAGAATTCTTAGCGGAGGTAAGCACCATTCGAAGGGTTAACCACATGAACTTGATTGAGCTTTGGGGATACTGCCTTGAAGGAAATCATAGGCTATTGGTTTACGAGTTTATGGAGCGTGGATCATTAGCAGAGAATCTTATTTCTGGCACCCTTAATTGGGAGAAGAGGTTTGATATCGCGGTTGGCTCTGCGAAAGGACTATCTTATCTGCATGAAGAGTGTTTGGAGTGGGTTCTCCATTGCGATGTGAAGCCTCAAAACATTCTCTTGGACTCTAGTTTCCAACCCAAGGTTGCGGATTTCGGCCTCTCCAAGTTGGTAAACAGAGGGGGCAGTGGAAAGAATTCAAGGTTTTCCAGAGTGAGGGGGACCAGAGGTTACATGGCGCCCGAGTGGATTTCCAACCTCTCGATCTCATCCAAAGTCGATGTTTATAGCTACGGAGTAGTGGTGATGGAGATGGTCACAAGAAAGAGCCCGATGTCAATGGTTGGTCAGGGGTTTGAAAATACAGGGGAGACGGAACTGAGAGGGCTGGCGAAGTGGGTGAGGGAGAAGATGGATGGGAATGGAGAGAATAAACTGTGGCTTGAAGAGATCATTGATCCAGTGATGAAGGGGAAATGTGATTTAAGGAAGATGGAGATATTGGTCCAAGTGGCATTAAATTGTTTAGAGGAAGACAAAGATGCAAGACCAACCATGAGACAAGTTATAGAGAGGCTTCTTCCCCATTAAAATGATGGATAGAACATTGGCTTGAAAACAACGGAAATGTTTTTGACTTTAGGTTCAGACTTTCAGTTTATGCATCATTCTAAGTCTAGCCTTTACCATATGTATGCATCATTTTAATATGCTGTAGCCATTAAATAATGAGTTGAAACTTTTGCTTTCATTCCTATCTGTCAATAGAATAAGAAAACTCAAGGACGGTTTGCAACTGGCATTGGAGCGAAATTTGATCGGAATTCTTGTGGAAATCGATTCTTTAGCGTTGGTGCATCTTCTAAATCAGATAGTGTTGAGTAACTATGAGTTATGTAATATTATTTCGGACTGCATGGTGTTGCTGGACTAGCTTAAAGCAGAAGTCTGCATGTCGATCTATCGGGAAGAGAACCGAAATGCGGATGCTATTGCAAAAGCTAACCTTAGTAGTAGTGATAATAATTTCTTTGTCATGCAATCGATTCCGAACTCTTTGATTCAAATCATCCTTGATGATGCTTGGGGCAGGACCATGTATTACTGTTTTTAATAACGACTCCAAATCTTCAATTCAAGATGTCCTCTTCAATCCAGAGACCTAAACCATCCAATTGCACACCTTGTTTGGATCAGATTTTGTTGTCTGAATTTTCTATTGTAAGGACATAATCCTATACTAACATAGTAACGTACCCTCCGATTTTGATCTTAAAGATCGTACTCCCTACGTCTATTTTTAAGTGTCTTGCTTCGTAACTCCAACTTATTAAAAATATATCATCATTATACTTTTCACATTAACTTTTTCCTTCACTTTTTCTATTTACCCATCATCATTACACTTTTACTCACTAACTTTTCAAAATGAAATATACTTTTAGGGACAAAATAGATAATGCACCAACTTTTATCTACAAACTTTACAAAATAGACACTTATTAAAGGACAAACCAAAATGAAATACTGGACTATAAATAAGGGACGGAGGAAGTAGTTACCAAAGCTCTTGTAGTTCTTCATGAGATGTCAATGTTTCCTGTAAAAATAAAATAAACCTTGAACAAATGTATTTCTAGTATCTTGTTTCCATTTTTTACAGTTACTCGCAGCAACTGTTTTAGGAAGGCCCATATGCCACGAGACAGTTGTGCCATTTGCCCATTTTACCCTCAAACCAGAGTTTTCCTCTCAGGAAGAAGAAAACCTTGTTCCTCTCTCTCCATATTCTCAGCTATGGCCTCCAATCCCAACCCCAGCTAGCCGGGAATAAAACACGTTTTCTCAAAATTGAAGTGGAATTCAAGACCCAACGCATGATGTTTCCAAATTCTACTCCTGTTCTCTCTTTCCTATTGTCTGCATCCTAAGCCTAAATGTAGTCAAACATATCAAATACAAAGAACAAAGCACCAACGCCCTCAATTAATCCTAGGGACTAATCCCTCGGCCCACTTGCGGGGTCCAATTAAAACTAGAGATTCTTTGTATGGCTGCCCCAAATGAAATGTTATATTGCACTTAAGAGATTTCAAACTTGAAATCTTTGGAGGGAACAAATCGTTAAGTCCCAAGCCTTATACACTAAGCCAATCCCTTGGGGTTCGCACTTTTTGTTAAATTCCCCCAATCGGCTTCGTTGAGTATTCGATTAATCAAAAAGGGCTGTTGTGGTTGAATTCAAATAGGGACAAAGAGAGAAACGATGAGATGCGGATTGAGAGAGAGATGCGTATCAGAGAGAGAGAAAGCACGCAGCTCTCCCAATTCCTTGCAAGGGTGAAAACGTCATGTTAGGTATGGAGTTCGTGGCACTAGCATTATGTGTCGTGGCTTTGTCATCTGCCATTGTTTTATCCAAACAAGGGTAGAAAAGCTAATTATTAGAAGAAGTTACTCAAAGACGGGATATTATTTAAGGGTTGACCCAAACAAGACATTAGAATGGTCATCACTCAGTAGTCTGGCATGAGATTTTTATTTTTATTTTTTAAAATTTTGGCCGCCGATGAG
>BPLS01027539.1:0-16860 GCA_019656275.1 Rhododendron kiyosumense
GAGGACTCACGGGGCATGGCGGTAAGGCACGAGTTGCGGACCGAACAACATCAAATAGTTGTGTTTGACTTAAGCTTCCCTCATACATTGTTCATGTGTGATGATTGGATGAATATTTTTTTTTGGTTTGATTCAGTGCATGTAGTCTAATATTCTATTTTGAGTCAGCTCAATTCGGTACTTAAATTTATTTGCCTATATAAGTTAATTTAGAAATCCAGTTCAGCCCTCATATGATAAAAAGAAGGGAAAAGAAATTAAAAACTGGCCTCTTGGAATATTGCATATCTAGGTCAACACACGATATGTTTCATAGTTATATACACTTGTACGTTGGAAATTCTTGGCTTATTACTGAATGTACGTAATGAAAGTAATTTTATTTTTTTGCTTTTTGACTTTTTTGGTCCCTAAAGTATTTTCGCTGTGTCATTTTGATTCACAATATTCCAATTGCTAATATTGCATCCCCAAAGTGTCAATTTTGTATTTAAATGGTCCTTGCGGCTCACGCCGTTCCTTCCGTCCGTCAAAACCAAAGGCAAAGTTGGTATTTCACCTCAAAACGGTGTCGTTTAGTTGGAAGAAAAGGCTTTTTGACTTTTTTGGTCCCCAAAGTATTTCCGTCATGTCAATTTGGTCCCCAATATTTCAATTGCTAACATTGCATCTCCAAAGTATTAATTTTGTGCTTAAATGGTCCCTGCGGCTCACGCCGTTCTTTCCCTCCGTCAAAACCAAGGGCAAGGTTGGTATTTCACCTCAAAACTGTGTCGTTTGGTTAGAAACATAGATTTTTCTTTTTCATGGTTCTCTTAGGGTTCTCATTGAAAGTCTTAAAATTAAAAAAATAATTATGACCCTTTAGGGTTCTCAATTTTCAACCCGTTTGAACCGGTGCGAAAATTTTAATTTTCTGATCATTTTATCCTAACTTTGCCAACTTTGCCCTTGGTTTTGACGGAAGGAAGGAACGGCATGAGTCGCAGGGACCATTTAAATACAAAATTGATACTTTGGGATGCAATGTTAGCAATTGGAATATTGGGGACCAAAGTGGCATGGCGGAAATACTTTGGGGACCAAAAAAGTCAAAAAGCCCTTATTTTTTAGAGCAAAAACTACTTTTCTTTAAATTTTATTTTCCATAGTCTACAATTTTCAAACTCCATAAATATTTCAATTTTAACAAGTAGTCCATAATTTCGTGCACAATGAAAATACTCTTTATTGTGCCTTTTAGTGCCTCAATATTTAGATACTTGTTCAAGATCTCCAAGGAGATAGAAATGTGAGGTATGAAATTAGATAATTGGATGTTAATTATTCATATGTGACTCAATCAAATTGGTGTAAAGTCAATGACAATTCATACATAAACAAGGAATCAGTTTAACCTCTCATGAATATAAAACAAAATATATATTGTTTATAAATATTACACCAATACAATTATGAAACAAAATATATCTTATTTATAATGTCACATGAATAGAAACCTAATAAAACAACATGATCTCCTTTACTAGGTCATTCTCACAAAGGGAGACCTAGTAAATCAAACATAAACCACCCACAAAGTTCAATTATTTAGTGCAGTACAAGGATTACAAAACACGCGCGGTTCAAAGAGATGAAAAAAATCATTAGTGGTGGTGGTGGTGGCCGTGGTGAGGTTCATGATGCTTTGCTGCTTTCTTCTCATGGTGCTCGTGGATCGCGAATCCGGCGGATCCAGCTGCAACTACGATTGCAATTTCTTCCTCTACTCTGTGCTTGTGGGCATGCTCCGGGTCTTTCTTTGCCTTGTGCTTCTCGTGCTGAAAGTTTCATTAAAATGCAAATTAATTCATATATGAGTCACACATACATCAACAGCAAACCACTTGTATCAGATAAGTGTAGGTAAGGCTAGCTATAGCATACCAAGGCGAAAGCGCCAGCAGCAACGGCACCGAGTTCGGCGAGGTGCTCCTGATGCTTGTGGTGTTTGGCCTCTTTGGCATAGTCGACTGGCCCGTTGTTGTCTTCCTCCTTGTGGTGGTGGCCGAGGTGGTGGTGGTGGTGCTTCCCGTCAGACATGGTGGTGGTGGTGCTAGCTTACAAAAGGAAGTATAATTAATTAATCAGGTGTGTGCTTTGAATATAACTCCAGTGGGTTTTGATGATTTGGGGAAACTAACAGGTATTGGTATTTATAATACTCCTAGCCTGGGAATGGGATGATCTTAACATGATCACACGGTTCGGCGGATACCGCGGCCTTTGATACGTCAAATACGCAGTTTGTAATATAATATGGATATTACTGTTGAAGATCGAGGTTAGTTGGTATTTGTCTATCCAAAATGCAATAAACAAATAAATTAATTTGCTTCTTTTCGAAGGGTAGAGCAGCTCCAACCGTGTGGGCCGGCTCCAAGTGGCCCATCCGGGATGATCACTTTGATAATTGTTCATTTCGTAGCGGTTGCCGGGTGGCCCGTGTGGTCAAAGAAGAAATTTTGCTTGATCTCGGCACAGACAAACAGACAATTATCGTAACAGATACATACTATCAATCTTGAGAGGAATTTGATTCTTTCAATAGAGAATGTCCGATTATCTTTTTTTTTTTTTTCGGGTAAAAAAACTCTTTAACAGATCATCTAATTAGATTATTGAGATGGTGCCGGATGGCAGGGGTGGAGGCACGTTGATAAAAATGGGTCAAATTTCTCACATGAACATTTGATAGTTTGTAGTCAAATTTTGTTCTTATGACCAAACAAAATTTCATAACTTTCCCCAACTAACTTCAGATGCATAAATATCACGTGTGCTCTTTTCCCCCAAGAATGGACAGTATTGTAAATTAGGCTATCATTCATTGTTGTCAAAAATATAATAAATCTTTGGTACCTATTAGAAAAGCAAACTTAGATTTATTAGAGTAAATCTACCTTATAATTAACCTTTTAATATTTATATTTTAGTTTAGTAAATAGAAAAACTATTTTTAACCCCACTAACTGAATTTCTTAGCTCTTCAAAAATTAGGGTAATAAATCAGCCTTAGAATTGTTGTAGTAATTTAGTACTCCGAAAGTGAAATTAATGATTGAGATTCAATTTAATGTGAAAGACCCAAACATCTAAGAGAATCTGAACCACTAATTTTTCTTTCAAAAATATTTTCGAAATACCTAACATTGCTCACATTTTCTAGCCTCCGATATTAACCCTTAGATACAGGCATTAATTCTTGCACCCTCCATTCACAAGATTTAGTTTATTAATTAAGGTGAGAGATCTGGTGATCTGAACAATCAACCGACCACTATTTGGCTGACTCGCTATGACATGGACGCGGATATAAAATCCCGGTAGCTATTAATACGTCCACATGCAAAAGTCTACAAAAATAGAACGCAAACACGGCTAAGATATCTTCGCGATAAGTTGTCTTTACGAATTTTAGAATCATGCACGTTACACATCAGGCCAAGAATGGTGATGGATTACGTTTTTATGATAATCAAAGTGTTCGAATGAATTTACGTGCACTTCGATTAACGAACAAGTTTTATATATAGCCGTCAGCCAATTTATGGGATATGGATATGATCCACAAGTTCGATAAATTATGAAGAAAGCACTAGGATCAACAACTTGACAATTGCAGGGTAAAAGGAAAAGATTTTCCGGCGAAGGTTTTAAATGGAGTTCAATTTTGTTCCCGGAAAGGCTTGAAAGGTGGGTGGACATTAGACACTACGTTTCCGGTCTTGTTTCGAGATGATCAAGAAAGTTATCTTTTAGAGCATGATATTTATTTAAACTAACCTTGCGAAAAATCAATGCGATTGGATATCGGTTGAAATCTTTAGATGCTGGTCAAACTTCTAAATTGAAAATTGGATTGTCGTATGGGAAAATTGACCAAAAATACAATAAACTAGTTTTGATCGAGTAGGAAGACGATAGTTCGTTATAGTATTTCTTTGTATCAAGCAATTATTGATATCTAATTGAACTAATTTTTTGCTGGGAGAGTTAAAATTATTCCCTCCACCCCTAAATAAACGTCCATTTTTATTTCTTTAAATTAGTTATATATTTTAATTTATACTAATTTTCATAATTTTCAAAATTTTGTTTAATAAAACCAATTGAGATCTATCAAATAAAATTTATATTGCATATAAAAAATAAAAAATAATATACTTTGAAAGATATAAAATAATTTTTTAAAATATCCAGAATAATAACATGGACATTTATTTAAAAACTAAAGAAATTTGTTTCAATAATTGTGCCGTTTTGATCATCAAAATAAGATCAAGAAGATGATTATCTTTGTACTTTTGTTTTCTATCAATAAAACTATTCATTCTGTTCTTTTTTAAGTGTCCTGCTTCGTAACTCTAATTTATTAAAAAGATATCATCATTATACATTTTCTATCAACCTTTTTCTCTACTTTTTATACTTATCCATTATCATTACACTTTTATTCATTTACTTTTCAAAATGGAATTTACTTTTAGAGACAAAATAGACAATATACCAATTTTTATTCACTAATTTTATAAAATGGACACTTATTAAGGAATAACTCAAATAAAATACTGAACTCAAAATAAGGGACGGAGTATAACCATTACCATTTTGAAAAGGAAAAATTGAACTCGTATTTAAATCCCAGGAAAGTAAAAGCATGGGGTTACCCATTTAACGATGCTTCCTTTCTTCGCAACTACGAGTAAACAGAGCGTTGTCGGCGGTGGGCCCCAAATGGACGGAAGTTGGGACCCGGTCCTGGTCAACGAGGATAGATTACCCCCAGATGAGCCCCCCGGCCACTTCCAGAAACGAGGAAAAGGAAGAGAGAAAAAAAAAACAGTTGAGCCCCGGCCCGCATATTTATCAGAATGTCGTATATATTACTCGTAATTAGAAATTTTATTTTTTCAATTCTTTTCATCGAGACAATTCAATATCAAAAGTAAAAAAAAAATTCTAGAAAAATTAGAATAGGAGGATTGGAGGCTATGGAAGCTCAACAAATATTACTACTAACATTTAAAATTTGTCAACCACCATCGAATCATCCAAACCCTTTTTTTTATAATCAAAAAGGGTGGGAGGGGTAACCAAAATAGTAATTTCCCTTGGGCGTGACCATAGGGGCTCCATACCCGTCAATGGAATGTCCAGTTCAAGCCATAGCTACCGTCCGGAAGGACAGGCCGTCACCACGACCAGAGCCGGCTTATAGCCAAGGCGAGGGAAGCGGGAGCTTCTGGCCCCCGAAAAAAATTAAAAACGAGGGCCTCCAAATTTTTAGGATTCCTATATATATATATGGTCAAAAAAAATTGCACTAGCATCCTTTACACAAAATAGGCCCAATTGAAATTTAAGAGCCACAAAATAGACCCAAATTGTGGAATTATTCATTAGAAACACTAATGCGTTAAAAAAGAAAAAAGAAAAAAACATAATTATATGCTTCTATTTTGTAATGATAAATCTTTTGTATTGGTTTTTTTATTTTATTTTATGACTCTTTGTAGACCACTTTTATATGAAAAATATAGGGAGGCTTCATTCAAGAGGTTTGCTTCCAGCTTCTAAAACTTATGAGCCGGCTCTGACCACGACAGTACTTTAGTACTCAACTGGTGAAAAGTCTCCCATTTAATCAGCAAACGGGTTTTGAGCACCTATCGACAGTGCCGGCCCCGATATTTTGGTTGCCCTAGCCCAACCTCAAACTTTTTTGCCCACCTACTATTAAGTCATACAAAATTAAACAACAAACAAGTAAAAAAAAAATCAAAATTACAATCATGTTATTTTAACTTGAATAACATAAAGAAAATCAACATCAAAATGTAAACTCTGGTTATAGTGTTTTATGATTAGCGCGATCCGCCACGAAGAAGAAAAAAATTTTAAGCAAAATTTTCAATTGATTCATCTTAGAGCTTGATGGTTGGGTTTATTTCAATTGAGGAGAATGACCTGTCTAAAAAAGTATAAAATATTAAAAATGCCCAAAAATGCTTATAGTGGAACGGCGCCTCATTTTTCCATTGAGATCATAGCCAATTTTTTTAATCTCTCTAACAAAATGGTAGTTTAAAGATAAAAATAAAAACTGTGTTAGCTGGATCGATTTATTTAACTATTACTATTTTTTTAATCAAATGTAAGAACATATCTCTTATACATTGCTGTTGTGTTTGTTTAATCGAAAATTTCCAACCATGTAATTTGATTTTTGTAATAGTGGGCAAGGTAAGGAATTGCGGCCGTGAATACGTATTGGTTCGGCAATATTTTGGGCCGAGGGGGTTGCGGCGGTGGCGGCGACGATGGGTGGCTTCGCCGACTGCCGTGCCTCCGGTGACTATTTATGTTACTACGTACTTCCGTTGTTACCCATGTTCAATTTACCTCTTGAAATTATATGGAGCAGATTTTTAAATTAATTTGAGATCAAAAAAAAAAAGTCTACTAAAATTACAAATTGGGAAGAAGTTATATTATTTTAATAGGAATGATTTATATTCAAACTCCAAACAACATTAAGAACAAAAATCAGAGCTTTGGGACTTTTAAAAACCTGATCTTGGAGGGAAATGGACTGGTAGCGGTTTTGCGTTTTTTTTTTTTTTTATCATGTTTTGCGTCGTTTGATTTTGGAAAATTTTAACTTAGGATTAGTTGTTTTTGCAAATCAGGGAGAGAGAGAGAGGGAAGGGTGGGGGGGGGGAGGGTTTTGTAGGAGGAACAAAAATAAAGAAAAGAGGGTATGCTAGGAGTCGAACTCGGTTGACCCGAGCTTTAACAACTTGTCACTGACCACAACGCCAAGCAAAAAGCTTGTGGTACAATTAGTAACTTTTTATATTTATACCTAAACTAGATTTTTTTTTTTTTTTGGTTGCCCCAGCCCGGGGGGTTGCCCAAGCCCGAGAGCTTGTGGGGCTTACCCCGGGGCCGGCCCTGCCTACCGAGACTCAAACCTCCGCTTGCGTTAAGAAAAGTAGTAGCCCTCGCCAACTGGCTACCACCTCGGTGGTCATTCAAACCTGATTGATTCTTGTATGTGTGGATCAACACAGTTACCCAACATTCATTAGTACTACTCCCTCTATCTCCAAATTTTGGTCAATTGTTTTCTCCATGGCGTCCCATTTTGTTTGCATATTTTAACTAGTAGTAGGAGAAAATTGACCCAATAAACGTTTTTACCGTTCACCCCTATATTGAAATCTAAATCAAAATGCATTTTAGTCCGAAAAGTACACAATTGCATTTTAACAAGAGGATAATTTTGAAAATTGATATGTTTTGAGAGTCATGATGGTGCACGTGCCCTTAAATTAATGTGGGATTCTCAAAAGGAATAAAATTTTGAGACAAGGAAATGAATAGAACGGAGCTCAACTTGTTTATTTATTTATTCTCCGAACAAGGAAAATCTATTGATGTTTGCAGGGGCAGAGCCGAATTGTTTGATCATTTATTCAAACACTTGAGTATTTATTTTTTAAGCTACCCTTGGGTGTTTCATTTTTTAGCTATCGATATTAGCTTTTTATCGATAGCTATGTTTTTATTTCCGTTGATAGATCTTTGATTCAAATACACCGCCCAAACAAAAAGAAAAAAGAAAAAGAAGAAATCAAATCGTGAGGGAATATTGGGGCTTTTGAGGGATGAAGATGATTATGATTTATGACCCATAAAAAGAGGATCTAGAGATGTTTATTATTGCTAATTTTACTTCCTTTCGGCCATGTTCAAACGTGTTTTTTCTTTACCACACAAAGACGTTGAAACATATAAATAAAATGATTAGATCTACTCTACTCTACTCATGCATGTTAGATCATTTTTATTGGCCTGCTTAATTAGCATCATTTCTCTTGCAATGCTCAATCTTCAAATAAGAAATCCCAACCTAATCCACTCCACAAATAAGAATGTATTTGAGTTACAGGGATCAGATCAGATCAAAACAAAATGAATCTGAATTAGGTACATTTTGAGAGAGAGAGAGAGAGAGAGAGAGAGAGAGAGAGAGAGAGAGAGTTATTAACGTGGCATCTGAGGCTGCTGGGGATCTCCAAATATTTGTAGGAGTTAAGAATTGAGTTACGAGTTGTGCAAATTTGTTTAAGACTCGAGGACATATTAGAGATTTAAAGGTGTGACGGAGCTTAAAAAAAGAGAGACATCAAACCGATACTCGCCCTTTATGTTAGAATAGATAGATCTTTGACTTGATATTACTCTTTATATATTAGAATAGATATTTGACGACCGGGAAAAGATATGTTATTTCGCAATAGTACTTTCAAAAAGTTATTCCTTGAAATATGATACAACTTTTTTTTTTCTTTTTTTTTATGATTTTTTTTAGATGAAGGTACTCGACTCGATAAAGGTTCGTTTGAATTCGATTCGTCTACTAAATGAACCGAACCAACGAATCTAGACATTATAATATTCGGCTCTATTTGGCTCATTTATAACCCTATCGTGGGAGAAAGACTCTCTATTATCTTTTACTGTAAGCAATTAAACCCCACAAATTATCGAATCAGTTAAGCAATAAATTTCTTTTAGAAAAGAGATTCTTTAAGTAGAAAAATATTCCTAACAAATTTAAAGTATATATAAAATAAGATTTTTTTTTTTTAGAAATTTGGATTGTTTCCACCGTCGCTTGGAATTCTCTGCTTATGTAAAATTGTATTGCTCGGATACTTGGTTGAATTAGGATTTTGGCCGGCCTACAATTATGGCCCACATTCATTGGGTCGGCCCACTACAACAAACAGCAAATGTATGGAAGTCCTATAGAACAAACAAACAATTTTATGTTCGCACATGTCGTCGGAGTTCAATTTTTGCTAAGAAAGAAGTACTGAAGATTAGTTTTACTTCATTTTAATTTTTGCTTCCTTCTTATCTTATTGTATTGGCGACACACATTGAGGCTCCGTTTTTTTGGGTGTAAAATATTTTCCAGTAAAATGTTTTACCTATTTTCCGATAATTGGTTGTGTAAAAAATGAGAAAAATATTTTACATGTAAAACATTTTTTATTAATTGGATAAAAATAACTTACTCTTAAATCTTCCATAAATTATTTTCCAAAATGAACCCGCTGTCTTCTGCTGCAATTCTCACTGTTCAGTTTCATTGATCGTTAGTCATGATCCACGTTTAATTCTAATATTTTTAAATCTCTCCACCGTTTAAGCCCCCTCTCTTTCTACATTATTTTGAGAATTTTTGAAAATATTTTTCAAGTGCCAATCAAATACCGAAAAATAAAAGTTTGAAATTTGTTTTCTGAAAAAATATTTTACATGAAAAACATTTTACATCGAAATAAACGGAGCCTGGAAGTTTTTTGGAAACATGGATTAACCCTAACCAAACTGTAAGTCTGCGGATTCGCTTGGTTTGATCCATTCTTGGATTTCAATTACTTGGAACTAGGAGTAGCGGTTGGTTTCTTGGATTTTATACAAAACCAAACTGATCCGGACTATGTGCATTCCTACTCTTAGCCCCATTATGATTTGGATTTCGGCAATGTACGTGCAGCTTATACATTTCTAATAGTGGTGAAGTCAAAGATCCAAATAGGGAAGTTAAGTTGATCTTACAAAACCAATGATGAAGACTAGTCGCTCAGTCTTGATGACGCATTACTACCGTACCGCACATAAAACCCCTATTGGCAAGTTTCATTACTGATTAGTTTATGGTAAAGAAATTTCCTTTTGACACGAGTTTACGGTAAAGCGTGTCACCTGCCGGTTGAGTGGGAGGTTGATGTGCTCAGTGGATGATGGGAGCCAACAATTGTGGTGCATACAAGACACAGCAGTTACCACATCTTGATCAACATCCATTCTCTTAATTCAATTAAACTCAACTGCCAAGCTCAGTATACATCCCAAGCTTCCTCCATCGAAGAACTCGTATAGCAAAATGAGTGCCTCGGATCTTAACAAAAATCCATGAAGCTCTATGATGTTTGGACGCCGTATCTGTGTTAATGTGCTGATCCCATTAGCAAAGCCAGGAAGATTAGCCAAGTCACCATCCAATGACGCACGCAGTTTCTTCACAGCAACTACTTGACCATTGAGTAAGGCAGCTCTATATAGAGAACCAAATCTCCCACTCCAACTACATACTGTTCGGCACTGAACTTTTCTGTCACTTCAATGATGTTTTCGTACACCATTTTTCCATTATAGCTCCATATTGTAAATAAACTTTATATCCATCTCAAAACTAATTGGCAATGAGTAGAGAGGTCCCAAGTGTTATTAAGTGATCACCCATTCCACACCCAAGCAATGTGTGACTCTATTTTCTTAACATCTTCCCTCACGTGCAGCCGCGTTTGACGTCTGTCACGTGTGTGGCCACTTTTGGGTCCTATCATCGTGCAGCTTTTTTGCTGGTCTGTCATCGTGAGGTGTGAATTGTGAATTTTATAAACTGCGGGGTGGAATGTGCCCCGCTCTGATACCATGTAGAAACTTTATATCCATCTTAAAATCAATTGGCAATGAGTAGAGAGGTCCCAAATGTTATTAAGTGATCACCCATTCCACTCCCAAACAATGTGGGACTTTATATGTTAACAACTATCACTACAAATTAATTAGACTTGGGTCTTTTTTCTGCTTTCCTCACTTTCTTACAAAAAGCTGCCAAAATCTAAAAAAAACTTGAGAGAAATACACAGAAGTCCCACAACAGGAAGTACCAGTAGTATTGCCATTTTTTTGGCCCTTTCTTCTGGGAACCCCGTCAGGTTGGCAATTAGCCTTCAAACAAATAGCATTATCCTGGCAAGCCTTAATTAGAAGTTGGATTTCTTTCCTTCTACATGACATTTATTTTTGGGATGAAAGTCTATTTTACATCATACGATTCGTATCTGATATCAACATCAACGAAGCACAAAAGACCGTAGAAAGCAGGCAATACAAGAGTGAAATTGAACAATCTCAGTGCAAAAATGGAGGGTTGAGGAAAATCCGCAAGAGCTGAATTCCAAGGAAACTCAAGTAGTGAAGCAGTTGGTACCAAGGAGTTCTCCTAACGTAATCAGGTGGAACTCATTTTGCAGAGATGGCCTCCGATTTGACAGCGTCCTAGCAACTTGGTGCATGGTTGGTCGAGACATTGGACTGGCGTTCAAACACGCGAATGCTAGTTTCACAGCAACCACTACTTGTTCTGCCACTTGATTTGTAGGAGGCGATAGGCGTTGGTCCAACACTTCCTTCAATAAAATCCCATGTCCACTTGATGATGACGATGACGACAAACATGATGATGATAGAAACGAGATGAGATCACTTGGATGCTTCCCCATAATCACTTCCAGCGTTAGAACCCCAAAACTGTATACATCGCACTTCTCATTCACTTCCATTGTATATGCAAGTTCTGCAAGAATAAAATGCCCCAGAGACAGAAACAATAGATTGAAAAACGGAATGATGGGATGGAAGAAGGGGGAACCGTGGTCATGCTACATTTCAGGACTTGGTTCAGTTGCAAAATTATGCATATATTCAAGAATAAATTTGCTAATAGTGATGGAGTTCATGGAGGGATTTTTGTTTATTTATTTGTCGGAAAGGCCAAACCTTTATAACATAGAAAGCTAATTATTAGGACTAAGAATATATCAAAGTCCAAAAGATCTTAACTATGATTATGTCTCATCATCATGAATGATCACTATTCATGAGATATCAAGTCGCTATGCCTGACATGGATTGAATGTCCAAAAAATTCATTGCACCACATACGCGTTTTTAAAATTCGTTACATTCTTGATTGTAAAAAGCTAAAATTAAGTAACATGCTACGGGAGACTTGCAGATTAAAAAAAAAAGGAAATAAAATTGTAATGAAGAAACATACCAGGAGCAACATATCCGAAGGTTCCTGCAAATGAAGTCCAATTGGAAGAGTCAGTCTTCATAAATCTAGCCGTTCCAAAATCAGAGATGTGAGCCACGTACTCTGAATCAAACAAAACATTTTTGCTTGATATGTCGCGATGGATGATTGGAGGCAAACAATCATGGTGCATATAAGAAAGAGCATCGGCCAAACTCTCAACAACATCCACTCTTTTGTTCCAATTCAACTCTATGGCTTCTTCCTTCGAGGCCAATACCTTTTCCAAGCTCCCACCTTGCAAGAACTCGTAAACCAAAAATGAGTGTCTTGGATGTGAACAATATCCGTAAAGCTTTACGATGTTGCGGTGCCTTATCTCGGTTAATGTACTGATCTCGCTTGTAAAGCCCTTTTGATTAAACGAGTCACCATCTGAATATGCGGAAAGTTTCTTCACGGCAACGACTTGACCATTTGGCAGGGCAGCTCTATAAACAGTACCATAGCCTCCTTCCCCAATGCAATATTTGGCACTGAAGTTCTCAGTCGCTTCAATGATGTTTACATACACCATTTTCCCATCACAACTCCATATTGCAAAAACATTTTCATTGTTAACTTGTTTTGGCTCTTTCGTTGTGCTCCTCACTTTCTTATGAACAGTAAAGAAAATTCCGAGAGCCATGAAGGAAAGAAGTAGAAATCCAAAAACAGGAAGTATGGTTAGTAACAGTACCAATTTGTTTTCCTTCTTTCTATGAACCCCTTGATGTTGGCATGCCTTTAGACCAGTAGCATTACCACATAAACCTTTATTACCTTGGAGTGAATTAGATGGAGCTTCTCGAAAGGCTTTGATGTTGGGTAGAGGACCCTCCAATTTATTGTAGGAAATATCAACTGATGAAAGAGCTAACATATTATCAAAGGAGGATGGAATGAAACCCGAGAGCTCATTGCGGGAGAGATTTAGCATTTCTAACCTTTGCAGTCCTCCAATCTGCTCTGGTATTTTACCTGACAAGAAGTTCTCACCCAAATCAAGATTTTCAAGGCCATGGAGTTGACTTAGCTCCAAAGGAATAGTTTCCCCAAGTCTATTATTGCTCAAACTCAAGTTTAATAGCCTCATGCAATGCCCTAACTCTTGAGGGATTTGGCCACTTAATTTGTTACCTGCCAAATTTAAAGTCTCCAAGTTTGCAAGGCGGCCGAGTTCCGGAGGAATCTTACCAGATAGTTGATTATCATTCAACTTAAGATTGAACAATGAAACTAAACTTCCAAACTTCTTTGGGATCTCTCCAACTAGATGATTTGAAGAGAGATCAATTCCAGATAGTTGAGTTGCCTCTACCAATGCCGGCGCTATCCGTCCTGAAATATTGTTGTTGGACATTTTAAGACTTTTCAACTTATTACACTTTCCCCATCTTGGGGAGAGCTCGCCATAGAAATTGTTGCCGCTCAAATCAATATAATACAAATTCGGGTATATTCCAAAATCTTCTGATATGTTTCCCGAAAATTGGTTTCCCTCTAGCCTTACTCTACGTAGGGTACTACAATTTTTAATGCTTTTCGGAATGAGGCCGCTCAAATTGTTGTTATGGACCGTCAAGTTTTCAAGTGTTCCACTTGCGCAAATGTTTTCAGGTAAATGACCAATGAGCATGTTATCACTTACATGAAAACTTGTCAAAAGTGTAAGATTGTTCAGTTGTGCTGGAATAGATCCAGTAAGTTGGTTACCATACAAAAACAAACTCACAAGAAATTTCAAATTCCCTATAGATGCAGGAATTGAACCTGTGAGATTGTTCAATGAAAGTGCGAGATCAACGAGAAAACTTAGCATCCCAACTTCCTCAGGGATTGCTCCGGAAAGATGATTTGCGTGTAGGTGAAGAGTGGCTAAGTTGACCAAGTTCCCTATAGATGCAGGGATTGTACCCGAGAGACTGTTCATTGAGAGTCTGAGATCAACGAGAGACCTTAGCATCCCAACTTCCTCAGGGATTGCTCCGGAAAGATGATTTGTGTGTAGGTGAAGAGTGGCTAAGTTGACCAAGTTCCCTATAGATGCAGGGATTGTACCCGTGAGATTGTTCATTGAGAGTCTGAGATCAACGAGAGACCTTAGCATCCCAACTTCCTCAGGGATTGAACCTGAGAGATTGTTTGAAGCGAGTGAGTGATGAATTAGAGACCCTAGCATCCCTACTTCTTTAGGGATTGATCCGGAAAGATAATTTTCAAAAAGGTTTAAGGTGGTTAAATTGACCAAGTTGCCTATAGATGCAGGTATTGAACCCATGAGATTGTTCCTTTGGAGTTCGAGATCAACGAGGCACCTCAACTTCCCAACTTCTTTAGGGATTGATTCGGAAAGATAATTGGTGTCAAGGTAAAGAATAGTTAAGTTGACCAAGTTTCCTATAGATGTAGGAATTGAACCTGAGAGACTGTTTGAAGCGAGTGAGAGATTAATTAGTGACCCTAGCATCCCAACTTCTTCAGGAATTGCTCCGGAAAGATGATTTTCCCAAAGGTATAAGGTGGTTAAGTTGACCAAGTTGCCTATAGATGTAGGAATGGAACCTGTCAGATTGTTCTTTGCGAGTCCGAGATTAATGAGAGACCTTAGCATCCCAACTTCTTTAGGGATTGAACCAGAAAGATGGTTTCTGTCAAGGTAAAGAGTGGTTAAGTTGACCATGTTTCCTATAGAACTAGGGATTATACCAGTGAGATTGTTCGAATACAAACTGAGCTCAATAAGAGAAATGAGGAATGTTATTTCGTGGGGGATGGAGCCGCCTATTTGATTTTGGTGCAGCTTCAATGTCTTCAGAGTATATAATTGCCCAATTACTCGTGGAATTGAGCCGGAGAGACGGTTGGTAGACAAGCTAAGATTGGTAAGTCTTGAAAGGCTACCAATGCGGGAGGGGATGGTTCCATAAAATGAGTTGTTTTCAAGATCAAGGCTGAGAAGATGAGGGAGGGATGAGAAATTTAGATTGGAAAGTGTACCTCTCAAACCATAACTCTTAAGGTCGATATGAGTGATGACTCTGCCTGCCATTTTGCAGCCAACTCCAATCCAATCACAGTGGTTGCTTCCGACCACCCACGATGATAGGAGAGATTGGCTTCGGTTGTCAAGGCTAGCTTTCCACGCCAAGAGAGCCGCCGCTTGCATCCCTTCTCCAACTTCTTTCCCAGTTGCAGAAGAAGAAAAGGCAGTGGAATGAAAAGGAAAGACCAATGAAAGGATGATGAAGAAGAGAAGCAAGATGTGGAATGAAAAGAACTGGTTTAATTGAATGTGTGTTTGCTGGAAGGGCGTCATTGTTGGATTTTCTTTTTCTTATCTTAACAAGGAAAAGCTATGGAAGGCAGTTGTGGGATGGACAGCTTTAATTGAAAGGAGAGGTATTTATAGATGCAAGTTCTGTTTGCAGACTCTGAGCCATAAATTAATGTTGTGTTCCGATAAAATTGCTTTGTCCACGTGTAAAGGTGATGGATTCCAAATCAAACAATTTGTGTCGAATACAAAGACTTGACTTGGGACATGACCGGTTGCCGTTGTCCCTCTACAGCGGTTATATTCAGACATCCCACGAGCATTCACTGATACTTTAGCAAATCCACTGAAGGATTATATATATTTTTTTCCTAAAGCCTTTTTGGCATTTCCCTAATTGCTAGCTTAAGAAGCACTAGTGTCTGATGCAAAGACTTGACTTGGGGGTGTGGGCATATTCAATGTCAAAGTAACGTACGGTTGCTTTTCGGGTGTTTGGAGTGAATTTGTTCAGGAATTTGTTGGGGACATGAAAAGGTGAGTGAAATACACCTTGAATTTGCGAAGGCAAATCCCTAGCTCTTTTTTTTTTATAATTATTTTCCTTCCCCAAATATCAATCTCCACAACCTTTAATTGAATCACAACCTTTATTGTGTTCATATATTGGTTTCCTCCCTCATACCTCCATATTGCACAAATTCTTCATTGCTCGGTCTCCTCGTTTTCTAAGTTACTCTTGAGAGGAGAACAACATTAATCACATAACTGCAATGAAGGAAAAAGGAATATCTAAAAGGTCAGGTATATTCTATTCGAGAATGCTATGGTTAAAATAGTACCATAATGTATTAATTTTGCGCTTTTCTATAGTGTAACTACAATTGAGCTCATAACACGGATAATTGAAGTATGAGTACAAGAGTAAGAAGTAGACAGTTGGTCTAGTACAGAAGCAGAGTATAGAGTGATGACCCAAACAATGTTTGTGATTCGATGGGTGCGCTCGTTCATTGAGGAGACAGGCTTCGGTGTATGCACTTGTCCATGCATGAATCTAGTTTCTTATTAGAGGGCTTAGCAAATTGAGATTGACCGTCTTATTGTTACTTGTTACACCAAAGGTTGATAGTGGTGTACGTAATACCTACCCCTTTTGTGCTCATGCTAAGTCGTGAGTCAAGCAAAGGAAGACAGGGACAATAGCAAATCTTGTCTTGGATATAAATGGGGGTATCAGTGTTGTCATTTCTATAGTGACTTTTTCTTTTTCTTTTTTGAAAAGAGGCGCTTAATTAATCCTTTCCAATATGAATACTCTACTTTGGGTATGCCTTTATTCCTTTTCTTTTTTCAGATAAGAAATAGGGGACCCTTAAATGACAAAGTGTCTTCCACTAACAAGGTGATTATTATTGCAAAAGTAGTGTTGCCATGCATGCTATGTATCAGCTGGCCTGTATGGGAGGAACTGCAAACTCTATCAATTTATGCAGTGAAAAGGCTTGTGTGTTCCGTGGGGGAAACTCATATCAGTTGTAGTGCAGTGAAAAGGCACAGGAATCTTACAGCAACGCTTCAGTTCATAAGCAACACT